>NCVS01000864.1:0-88002 GCA_003055095.1 Goniozus legneri
CCTATTCACTGCCGGAAGATTCAACGAGGTTGCGCTGACACCCATATGTCAATAATAACAACTGATTTTCTTAATTTTTACATCATGAACAATGGTTACACGGTGTGATTTTTCAACTCCGCGTCTTAAAAATAAATTAAAACACTATTACGACATATAATTACACGATATACATTATAGTTCGCTTATTCCTCCTGAATCGATTAAAACTGGGTTAAAGGAAACTGACGTTACACGCACCAAAGACACGCTATCCTCGCTCGAATACTGCTCGAAATTGATTTGTGGTAACGTTATTATTATTACATTTCTATTATAATTTAATTTATAATTTCTGTACTAAAAAAATATCGATCGATAAACTACGCATAAGTGCTATGAATATTAATATTTAAAAAATGAGATCTATTTCAAAACTATTAACGTGAGAACGGACATTAAAGACCACCGAATTTCGTCAATGAATCTTACACGAATGTTTTACTCGAAAACCTTATCTACTCTGTTTCATCTTGAGTGAGTGTACAAGTGCGTTGTAATATTCCTTCCTCTATCGTTATTTTAAGTACTCGTTGAGTCTCGACTCGTCGTTACAACGACCGATGAACGACTTCTCGAGGCCGATTGCATTCTCGGTTTTCGGTATTTATAATTTTCCGATTAATCGATTTCAACGAAACTATTTTAACATTTCGCCATTTTTGTACTTAGTTTCTCGCTACGTGCCGATCCTACGCGAACGATGCCAATCCGCACAGGACGAACAACGAATGCTCTCTCAGAAGATCTCGGAATCCGGATCGTTCGACGGCGCAGCTTGTAGCGCTAGCTGCATACTGGGTTCGGTATTACGGCGCTTCATTTTACCCTTCGTCTTCTTCAGCATCGTAGCCTGGGAAGGTGGACAGGATCAAGGGAAATTCTTTAGAAGGATCAGTTCGACAATTGCCAATCACGAGTTTTAAGTAAGAGTTAAACATAAACGAAAGAGAACATTTCGCTCACAACACCAGAATTCAGAACGTAATGATAACGAAACTGTTACGTATACATGTATACATATACGTATACATACTATACATATACATGTATACGTGGGTGACTCTCAATCTGTGATTTTTACAACACTTTTCATCAATTAAAAGTGCCCTCTCTTTATACGTCGGTATAGGAAGTTTGGCATTACTGCACTGCGCGTCTCGGCTTCATCTCAGGTATCATGGAGCGCAGTGCAGGAATGTCAAACCTTTTGCCCTTGCAGTGTAATTATACCATTACTCGCAAGTTCAACATGTTTTTTGACTCGAATTAAACACAGAATTAGGTCGGAAATGTCATTCTACTACGACTGTGAGAGAAGGAAAGTTATAAATATAAATCACATTATATATTCACCTTATTAATATAAATTATCTTAATATCTCAAAACAGTATGATAAATCTTATTTTAAATTTGATTCGTTATAAAATTAATTTAATAATTTTTCCGTAACGATCGAATAAATACAAATTTGATCCAAGTCAACTTGTGAAAGATCAATTTTATATAAAAAATAATTTTTTGAGACTAAAATAAGAATCATACTGCTTATGCCACAATTTATTATATTGATTATGGAATATCATCGTACATATTATGATAATTATTTTCAACAAGAAGAAAGTGATATTAAATAATAAGTGAAATAGTGGACGTATAAGAATCACAGTTATCTAATAATCACCCACATATACATATATTTATATAATTTTTCGAAAGAACGTAAACGATAGAATTTTAAGGAAACAATGTTTGTAAAGCTAAAAATACTATTTGGAAGAATGCGTGACTAGTTACGTAATAATTACAAGAAGCTAAATAACGTGTATCGAGTCGAAATATTGGCATATGAAGGATAATGATTCGTCGGTTCGGTGGGATATTAATATAAATTCATACGATTGGTTAACCCTTTGAAAGTGTAGCGCAAAAAAATTCTCAAATACGATTTTTTATTAGAATCGTAAAAAATTTCTGCTTGCCCATTAGGGAAAGAAATGATTTTTCTTACACTATCAAAGGGTTAATGAAACATCGTTATTCGATCGTGAACTTTGTTATCGAAATTAACAGACGAGGACGCCTCCCACTGAATCGATAAATTATTTGCCTTGCTTTTATTTTGCGGAGTCGATCAAAAAGAGAAATATAAATATTGTCGGGTTTTTCTGGAATGTGGCCGCAAAAAAGGTATCGGAAAAAAGAATGGACCGTACACATGCGCCGTAGGATTATAAAGGTTAATTTTATAGTACAGAAGGAAGCCTATATTATCCGCTTTTTTCGTTTCATTTTTTCTTTCTTTTCTTTTTATTGGTGGGATCCCACCGAAGCTCCCCTTTCTCGCGAATTAACAGGTCGCGGATCGGGAAGCCTGGGCGGCGATCTAGCACCTACATTCTCTTTTCTCTCTTTCTCTTGGGGAAAAAGGAAAAAAACGAGAACGATCGATCGAGTCGCAAGCTGCGGTATATTTTGGTTGGTTTTACTCGTCCGTGCTCTTGCCCCCCTCCCCATTAGTGGGTAGAATCGACGGTTCGGTATTCCGACGCTTGATCTTATTTTTCTTCAACATGGTAGCCTGAAGCGAACAAAGGAACAAGGAAGTTATTAGTTAGAGTGCGATTAGGGGAGGATTTGCATGCGCTGAACAGTCGTCAGCAGTGTGGGTTTTATGCTCTTTCTATATTCAATGTGGGATATTGCGTATATAGCATTACAATGTCGGAACTAAAAATTCTTCTATTCGTGTCTAGTAATGCAAGGGAGTGTTCGCTCGAGAGGAAAATTCAGTTGAGATGATATCGTGCTATGACTGTGACAAATATTACAATGCATTCTCTAACATGAATATAAAAAACAGAGGACAAAGTCCCGAAAAACGTTTCCCGAAGTTTTCAGCTGAAATTTTACACTGTAGTAGTTTTACGTATAACTCGAGAAACATTAATTATAAAGCGGTTTAATTAGCGTCAGAATTTTTGTGTTAACGAGCTCTATAAAAAAGCACTCATTATTCTTTTCATATAAATAATAGTTTTCGAGTAATTTCAAATTTTCCATTTACGGTTGTTTTCGACTGTAACCAGAACAGTTAGTAATAATGTAGTTTTAAAAAAATTGTTACTCTATCACAGGTTCATAACGAATTGTTTTTTGCTAAAACTATTTGTATTTGAATTCTGATTTTTTATCGTACGATATAAACAATAGTATCTAATTAATTCCATTTTTACATTCATTTGTAAAAACCTCAGAAGTATGCTTCTGTAATTTGCAATATTACTTTTTTTTACAACTATTACGTTACCGCTATTTTAAGCTAATAAAAGGAACTATAACCATTCCAGAGTTGCAATGAATTTTAGTTTTAACCTAACACTCAGTTTTACTTTTAGTTTTTCCTCCATTGATCACTATATAAGTGAATTCTAGTTTTGTCTGAATATTATTTGTATGTATTTCTGAAATAACAATAGTAATTTCTTAAAAAAAAAACACCACAACTACTAATTATATCGTCCTGCTATCTTTATTAGTTCAAAAGATATAACTTATTGAAAAAATATAATTAGGTTAAAAAATTAAATCACTTGAAAACTATTGTTTATATTAGGAAAATGATAATAATCTTTTTTTGTAGAGCTGCGGTTAAGACAAAAATGTTGACGGTAGTCTAGGCTATTTCTTTTCTTAATTATTGTGGAAATTTTTTTACGATGCCAAAAGCTACTGCTACACAAAATTTCAGCTGAAAAACTCGTGCGCACCTTTCGGAAATGTACCCATTTGTTGTTAATATAAAAAATATTTTTTTTCGTAAGTTATTTATACTACACTTTTCTAATCGGTTACACATTCAATAGATATTGAGAAATTTGCGACAAACTCTTTGGATAGTTACCTTGAGAGCGGATTTCAAAACTACTACATCGCCGGGGCTTTGTACCCACGGTTCGCCATCAACTTGTACCGGTATATCAGAGTGTAAATGAATTTTTATGTGTCCACCCTGAAATCAGAGGCAAAATCATTGCTGTTGTCCTTCACACATTTAACTTTTCTTTTTAATAATTAAAATTGTACCTGAGCTATTCTCATTGCCGTTCGTAAACCAGATTGTATTTGTCCTAAGTGCACTACGCCTGTCACTCCTACGACTTCCAGCATTCCGTCCCAGTGGTTCGGTTTGTTGAATTGATCCTCTTTGTCCGGACCCCAAGGATTCGCGCCAGAACCCCAACTTTTTGACAAAATTCGTTATTATTCCATTTAAATTACACTCAAAAAAACTATCTTGATTCGAGAGGAATAATTTTGATCCAAGATATTGATCCTATGTTAGTACACTATAAGGGCAGGAACTTTGACAATATCCTGCACTGCTAGAATTACATATTCTGTTAGAATTCTAACAGAGTGTAAATGTTTAGACATGTGAATATTTTGAATGAAGAATTTCAAAGAAAATGTTTTTCTCGAATTAAGATAGTTTTTCCATCGGTATACGGAAGCAGAACGATGAAGTCGTTATACCTTAAAATATTAAGAATAATAATTCCTTCGACTTGCGGCAGGTTGACTAGCCTCCCGTCCACTTCTAGCCTGATCTCTCGATGCAAATCCTTGCAAGGTTTCCTACCAACCATTTTCTTCAGTCCCATTTTTACGTACTCTCCTTTGTTACGAAGCCTGCTGTTGAACTTGTTTGGATTTTCTTCCCTCGCGTTGTGAAAGTCGAGACACAAGTCCGCGTCAATTCCGATTCCGAAATAATTGTTCATGACGAATATTTGCGTATTATCTTCGCTCGTCGAACAAGCTGTTGAAACGAATAGGGGTGATTGCATATTTTTTCTCCTCGCAAACTCTTTAAGGGGTAACACTACATATACTATTTAGAATTTTTTCTTTTTTTTTTTTTTTTAATTTAAAATTCTGAGACGGAAAAAATAATAGAGTAACGATATTCGAATATGCTATTAAGTATTCAAATGTCAAAAAGAAAATTATTAGTATTAAAAATAACGTTAAAATCATTTTCGTGGAGCATACTCAATTTGAGAAGGTCTACAGCACCCAGTACATATATATCTGATGCATATTTGAATTTATTAAGAAGAAAAAAATTCCATTCAAACTACATGTATGATGCTATAAAAATATGTAAGTGATTTTGAAAATACTGATTTTCTTATAGCTCGCAAGTATTTGAATGGAAACATTCAATTATCGATAAAAAAAATAACGATTAGATTAACTCATTGAAAATCCATATGCACTTTTCTTCAAGATATTAAAAAAATATGATTCTCTTGCATATCAATTTTTTTCAGACGAAAAGAATGAAAATTGTTAGAGTTACGTTGTGTGTCGAATTAAAAAATCATATTTTAAGAAAAGTGAGATAAAAATTTTAAATGTTGGTTACAGACATGAGAAAAAAGTCCGCCTGTGTGGAGTTTTTTCCGGATGAGAAACACATATTGCCTCATATTTTAACAAGTTCAGAACTTGAGCCAATGAAAATTCATTTTTTTTTTCAAATTCATAATAGTGTTACTTGTTAACCTTTTAAGTGGCAATGGGATATACGTGTATTTTTTAATATTTAGTTTTCTCTCTATTCTAGAAGTATTTCATAGCTCATATT
Organism: Goniozus legneri; assembly: GCA_003055095.1. NCBI lineage: Eukaryota > Metazoa > Arthropoda > Insecta > Hymenoptera > Bethylidae > Goniozus > Goniozus legneri. The sequence goes on from NCVS01000864.1 coordinate 5,694, forward strand.
TACATAAAAATATTCTTTAAATTCACAAGAGTCCAAGTAATAACATTTTTATGGAATAGTGTCTAAATCCATAATCGCGATACAATAACGTATATTTTTAAAGTTTCTCGCACGGTAGTTTTTTCAAATTCTCGGCAAATGAAGTTTCATAATTGTATCTACCATTATTTATTATTATTCATTATTTATGATTTATCATTCGATTTTAATGTCAGTATCGTAACGTCGACCCTAAAACATCTTAAACATTTAGAAGGTTGAAACCAACCTGTTTGATTGTGATCCTCCTTCTCTTCTGAATGAAACACGACCGTCCATCTGTCCAGTCTGATTTCTTCGGCGTCGATTACGTCACGTAGTAGATTCAAGGGGTCTTCGTCACCGGTATATCCGGAACCCCATCGAAGTACTCGCGCTAGATCGTTTCCGGTTCCCAGTGGGACTATAGCACAGGCTGGTGATGAACACTCACTGTCCTGTCCAACATTGTCTAAGCACTGAAGCACCCAACCTATCGTACCGTCTCCACCACACACTAAGATTTTGTAGTGCTTTATGTGACGAAATACGTAGAGCCTGGAATGAAAATTATGATACATCACGCATTCGTCACTCCCACGAGTATATGAGGAGTTGGGTGGGTTTCAAATACAACAGAAAATTGATTTTTTGACAGGCAGCCTCAAAAACTTAACTTTTAATAGCTATTTAGGCGACGTGAAATCACAAATTTTGCCCGTTGGTATTATTTGCATCAACGCAGTTACTTTACGCCCGCTGAAACGAGCAAATATACTCCAATTCTTATAATGAAATTGAAAGAATTTTAAAAAATTAGCGCTATATTATTATTTCTAAAATTTGAAAAAAATTGAGAAAAAAAAGAATGCCAACAGCACGCAGTGTTCCCAAGCGGTCACCCATCCAAGTACTGACTGCGCTCAACGCTGCTTAACTTCAGTGATCGGACGAGAACTGGTGTATTCAGCCTGATATGGCCGTTGGCGAGAAGGAATATAGGTTTCGTAAAGACTATCGGAGTGTTCTACGTAAATATATTTCAATTTTTATAAAGGTTTCGAAAGATTTTGAGAAAAGTTGCGTCATATCATTACTATTATAAGAAATTTCTAAAATTAAAAAAAAGTAAAAAGAAAAAAAGAATTTGTCAAGAAAATTCATTTTCATAAAAACAAATATCAGAAAATATGAGAATGGGGTTATATGTATAACTTAACAATCGATTGAATGAAATCGCAACTCACCCAGGCAATGGACCACCGTTGTCAAGATCAAAGACTTGATAAGGGTTTAATAATTTTCGAAAACTGGAAATCAGTTGGAGTCCTTGACATCCGCCAGATTTCACGTTAACGAATACAAGTAACGGCTGAACGTTGGAGGGCACCATGCTTGGCTCGATGCTTGGCAATAGCATCACTATAAGATGAAACAATCATGAATAAATAATTACCGATTGAATTTAGTTGTTAAATAACCATACCTAATAAATGTTTATCTTCATATTTCGATTCTCGTAACGTGTACAACGCTCTGACTGCTTTATCCGAATCTTCGTAAATAATAACCATCGAACCATATTCGTAATAAATAGGTCCAACGGATGAAAATTTGTTTTCTGCAAAAGAAATAATCTTGTTAGTTCGCTTTGAAGTGCAATTTATGGGATTGTTCCGGAAGAGACTCCCGAGCTTACAGAATGTTCTTTTGCGCAGTTAAAGTTCATCTCGTATAAGAGTTTTTTTTTTTTTTTTGTAAATATCTCGAAAACCATCGAAGACAGAACGCTGGGATTTAAGATCAAAATTTGTGTTTTTATAAGTTCTACAAAAATATATCTATATATCTTTTATATAAACAATCATTTTCGAGTTTAATCGTTTTCTTTTTCTTACAACCTTTTTAAGTTACGATTGAAAAATGACCCTTATCGTGACTCTTCATCTTTAATATTTACTTTTTGGGAGTGAACTTGATGGTTGTAGGGGGCGAATCATCAACTTACGCCAAAAATCCATTTGGGGATCATTTTATTACTCAAAGAGCAATTTCCGGAAGCTCAATCGCAATTTGTGAAATAATTTACCTTTTCCTAAAAATTCCAGAAGAAGATTTTCATAATTTCGTTCCGAGAGATTCGGTGGTAAATTACCGACGAACAGAGCGAGATTAGGCCCGTGAGGATCTTGCTTCAGTTGAATGTAAAACCTCATCAATTCCATTTGCCGGATCGAGTCTTTGCCTAGCATTTTGACAATCTCCCATGGTCTCTCGTCCCGTGATAAAACTCGTTCGGATACTGTTTGGTCGGATAAAAGAGATTTTAGTACCGCGCAGGCGTTTCGGCTTTCTTAATAGTTTCACTTGAATACCTCCGCGATCCAAAAGAATTTCGCTACACCTGTAATCGTCGCTCACTGGGTCTTGTAAACCGAATTTGTTGAGGGCGTCGATAATTAGATCCGTCACAGTAGTCGATTCGGTGACAGGTACTGTACAAAATGACTCCGGCACTTGCAATTTGTCGGGGTAGACTTGAACTTCACCGCTGTCTGCATCTCTGTGTAAAACAGTTCGATTTTTATTCTCCTTTCTATGAGTAAACGATAAACAATAAAAAATAATGTATAAACAAAAAATAAAATTATTTTACCGTATCGTTATTGTTTATAAACATAAAGAATAGCTATACGAAGAAAATTTTTCTTTGAAAGTTACAACGCTAGTCTTTTTCATCTCAACTTTGATACTTTTTATGCGTAAATTGATGTAACAAAATTTTAATTACGTATCACTCATTATTCACAGTCAAATATTGTAAATTATTTTTTGCGGTACAGTTTGTAAAGACAAAAGCTAAGTTATTAAGTATAATGTTAAAAAATGTCTAAAAAATGTTTTCAAAAATGGTTTGAAATATTATGATGATAATAACAAACTTTTATTAACAATAAAACACTTTTATGAATTCTTAATTGTTCTCATGTCTATACCAGATTGAATAATTGTTATAGTCGTTGGCTGGTTGACACTCTGGCCAATTATTATATTAAGATAATGATCATTGTATGATAGTCATTGATATTATGGTTTGGATGATAGAGACGTGTAAGTATGCAGAATTGTTTTTCTCAAGTATGAAAATTATTTCTCATATGGTAAATAAACTCTTTAGAACTTAATTCAAATAATACAAAGTGCGAAATGTTATATTAGTTAGTTGGTATGTTACCATAGTCAACCATAAAATCGAATTCCATATCATTTCTTTGAAGATTAGCACTGGTTTGGATTGAGAAGTATTATTTTGTTTTTTTGTTAATATCTATTTATTTTCTGTTATATGTGGAATAAAATTTAGATTTTCACACAGAATTGTTTATTTTTTATAGTATTAAGTTTTTGTATTTGTGACTAAATCTTATCGATTATTAAATATTGGCCAATTACCATCAATTTCATTGTCCATCACTATATTTAAAAGGACAATAATTATATTTTTTGATGAAATAACTAAAATTATAATCTTAATGTAATTAATAATAATTATTATTATTATTTCATAATGTTAATTTATAATCTTCGTGAATTTCCGTTTATAATTTTAACTTGATATGAAAAAATATAGTTCATACTTTATTAAATACTGTGCTATTTTAAAATTGATTTAATGTATATTTTTAATTTAATGTTAACGCGTCTCAAACTGCCGACCACTGTTTACCCCTAGCAATGTTTCCTGTAGTAACAATAACTATTTTCTGACTTTACAGATAACTCTGTAAATTTTTGCAGTGACTAGCATTGTAATTTTTCGAGAAAAATTTTCTTTGTGTAACTGCTGCGACGTACTTGAATCTCAAGAAGACCGCCGGACGTTTGCCTTCTTTTCGACTCAAATTCAACAGAGGCGCAGGATCACGCAATTCCGTCTCACCCTCAGCGTAAAGGTCGGTTAAGTAGAAATTGCCTGGTATTATCGAAAATTCTATTAGCAGTCTGCAGAGAGTACAAATATAGTGGGTACGGTTCGAAAAAGGACTCGAATCGATAAAGTTTAAATTTTGTGTACTTCTAATGTATGTCGAAGCAACGAATATTCTAGATCTCATTAACCTTTTATCTGATTCATAAAATGGAGCATTTTCGAGAATTACGAGAATTTTTCATTACGTAAATCTTTACTCTTTATCAGTTATTTTTCAAAGAGCACTTTCTCGTATTTCTTAAAATTCATTTAAATTCCAAATTTTACATCCAATTGCCAAAGGCAAGCCTCTGATTGGCACATAAATAAACTCGTATAAAGAAATCGTATAAGGAAATAATCGAACACGTGCATCAGACAGCGATTAAAATATGTTTCTCAATATCTTTAACTTGAAAAAAAATTTTTTTTTCTAATAATGTAATGTATCTAGTTTCTTAAAATTTGTCAATCTTTCTAATTTGTTCGTATGTGTAGAGTGATTAGTTTCTCTAAATCTCTCTAATTTGATCTGCCGCCTAGTCGTTTCGTTCGAGTCCTTCAAGGAACTTGATCCAAATTAGCGAATCATTGTTTTACGCACTAGGACTTTTCGTAATATGAAATGCTCGAAGTGCTATTATGAGAATTTGTTCTGTAGTGGCTTGTCGAGGTACGCTTATCACACGATATATCCGACGCCTCAACGAATTGTTGCCATCGTATACTTTGATCGTTTCTGGAAAATTGAACAAACGTTTATTAGCGTGTACGTAATTCGAGAGGTGATATTCTCTATGAACAATCCGCACACAGGAGTTAATATTGAAATACCTTCGTCACCTCTTTCTTTGTCTTCTTTCTCCTTAGGATATCGAGGGTCGCGACTGTGCGTTGGGCCTTGCGCCTCGTCATTGTCGCGACATCTCGTATCGCCGCTACTGAACTCCTCCGATATGCTTCGCGCTGCGAACAGAAATTCACCATAAAACAATTTGCGATCCATCGAGCTGCTTTTATTCTCGTGCTTCCTTCGCCGAAGCATTTTTTTCTTCCTTGTGTTTCATTTTTATTTTCCTTTCGTCAACCAAAATTCGAGAAACGCTCCTGTGTCGTCTTCCAGTACTAGACTCAGATAACAGTAATGGGCGTGATTGACAAAGAAATCGATGAAACGCTACTTCGCTACGTTTCTTTTTTTTTTTTTTTTTTTTTAAGGATGTTCTGATTTGAAGACTAAAATTTGAGCCGTGTTTCTGCAAGGTATAAAAAGAGACTACAGGTATTCTTACTAGGTATATCTTTTTTTATACCATATATTTAGTTACATTTAAAGCATCCATAAAAAAATTTTCATGTGAAAAAACAATAATTATAAGTTCTACCTACTCGACGGACTTGCTTCAAATGTTGAAAAAATCTTTATATATTTCTTCATAACCAGAACATTAGGCTTTCAGAAGTATTGTTATCCATTATTTTTAAAAAATTCAAAAAAGTCGAAAAATAATTTTTTTGAGTAGTCATTTTATGAAAACGTATTTTCAATTATTTTTCGTATAAACTATAACGATAACCTCACTGAAAAAAAATATTTTTATCCTTTTTTCTTTCTGATCACTAGGAAGGCTTAAATTATGTAAATCAGAAGATTCTGATTTTTGACGTTTTCATTTTAATATTGCATAAATCTTATAATTGCTTTTTCTCATAAAAAATTTTGATGCACGCTCGAAATATCACTAAATATATGGTAAGATAAAAGATCGTAAAGATTTTCATAGTTTTTTTTCTACACCTTGTGGAAAAACACTTCAGATTTTAGCTCTTAAATCAGAGTACCTCTTTAATGACGAAAATTGATTCACAAAATGCAGGAAGACCGAATGAATTTTAAAGAAAATTATATTTAATAGAATAGTTGAGAATAAAGTTTACGATATATGGTAAATGTATATATGTATATATATACATATATATATATATATATATATATATATATATATATGTATACACGTATACAATAATATAAGTTGCGCTCTGAAAAGATGTTGGCGGAAGGTACGAAAAATATATAGACCGCTGAGAGAGAAAAGAAAAGAAAAAAAGTGATATACAGTAACATCGAATGCAAACCAATGAGATTGTTTCACTAAAAGAATAAAATTACACCTCTTACCATCGATTTAATTTACGATGGATTTGAAGAGCACACACGATAAGAAGTATTAGTCAGTAGCATTCCTGTACTTCGTTTCACTGCTTAGTGGAGTGATAAGCGTCATGGATTCTCACATGGTTATCCAGTGGGCTGAGTGACAGTGCATGCACTGAAGCGAAAACATATACGTACATGCTAAAACGTAAAATTCAACAAAGTAACGAACATTCATAAAAATTTAGAGCTTCATAGATGATACGGCAAGGCTCGATCGCACACATACATATGGGTGATTCTTAAATAACTATGATTTTTAAATGTCCATTATTTTAATTATTATTTAACGTCACTTTTTTCAAATTTCATATATTATTTTCTCTTAACCTTTTTCATGTAGAATTGATCTTTCATAGGCTTGCATGTATGTACACACTACAATTATATCAAAATATGTATTGATAAATTAATTTCATACTGAATAAAATTTAAAGATTGTTAAAATAATCTGAGAATCTAACAAATATTTCAAAATTTCATTATTATAATTTTTAATTTTTTCAGCAAAATTATATACTAGTACAACAACTAAAATAGAATTTGCGATGTTGCTGCGAGATATTGAGATAATTAATGTAAATAAGGTGAATATTTTAATTACACTCAGTATCGTGGCTCTCAAATTTTTTTATTTTTTTATAACTCTTTCTGTTACAGTTGTAGTAGAATGATATTACACGTCTAATTTTGTATGTAATTCAAGCAAAAGTTGTTTTTAATTAATTAAATTATACATAATATAATCTACGAATATGATAAATAAATTATTATTTGATCGATTAATACGGTCTTAAAATATACCAAAAAATTCCAAATCCCTAACACTGTAAAACTTCCGAATGAGATGAGTATTTTTAATCTATGTTGTAATATTTAATTTTGTTGTAAAAATCACACAGTTATTCGAAAATCACCCATATATCGTTTAAGTATTGCGTCATTCCAGTATATATATATAATGTCAAATGTTAGACGATGATCAAAAAATTTGCAGCATATAAATACGTAGTAAAATTCGTCCTGGTTATTTAGAATTCATTGGCATCGATGCATCGTGATATGTCCATTGTTGATTGTATCGATACAAATTCGTGTGATAAATTAATATCTGATTGTAATACGATAATGGCTTTTGGTTGTGTACAAACACATATCTACAATGATACTGTTGAGAAATAACACAGCATAAGAGAGAAAGTATGTATGATTACCATTGTGTATATATCGCAAATTTTATTTTCGAAACTCATAACATAACTGAAGCTCGATTACGAAATACCGAATCACAACGCGTATTTGATAACATAAAATATAAGCGAATTTTGCTATTAGCCAAATTTACAACAAACATGCCTTAATCGTCAAGAAAGGAACAAAAGAGGTTTGTCAATTGAAAGAAATGAAAGTAATCGTAAAATGAAAATAATATTTATTATTTTAATGCATTAGTACAGCGGGTTCTTTCCATAATAACGTTATCTTTGTTAAATACAACGGCATTTAGTTCTAAAAAAAAAAAAAAACTGAAACGGAAGAAAAGCTACAGAACGTAAAATAAAAATAACAATTAGTACGTAAAACGATGACTACAGACACTGTGGGACAGAATTTTTCATGTTTTTTGCATTATAAATAATTTTTAATCGATAGTTATATGCTCACACAAATGAATGTCTAGAGATGGTAATATTCTAGATACCTCGAATATAAGGAGGGGAAGCATGACAATTTCCATGGCAGCTACGTGGCAAAACTAGTGAAAGACGCCTCAAAGCTTCGGCTAGGCGGCCTGCAGCCCCAATTTGTTCACTCTCGGCAAAATCGAATTGCTCTCCGACGTTATCTTCAAATAGAAGCAAATGATAGACCGAATTTTTCCAAACATTCCTCAAAGATTCGATTTCAACTGCTATCGTTTGAATTTTTTCATCGATCGAGTTGAAAAATCAAATTAAATCGTTTGCAGTTGAATTAATTTTGGGTTCGAAAGGACAAATTTTATCGAGTTTCTCTCGTCTCGCTTAATTCTATTCTCACGAATATGGAAAATTGAGACCTAAATGGGCTCATTTTCCAGATTAACGATTGTATTATTTCAGCCGATAAAAGCACAACGAGAATAGCGATGACAGCCACAAAAGCCATGATTGACTAGTTTTATTCATTTTACATTATTGTATTATCATTCTAGTAAATAAACCGACTCTGACGATTAATAGTTAATAAAAGTTTATCGATTTTTTTTTTTACTGAAAAATATTATGTAAGAAATCATATGTAAACTAACATTAAGCAATTATGGAAAAATGTCACGCACTTTCGTCTATAGTTATGGCAGTTATGCAAAGGATAGACTTCTGTATTCGAGGTAATACTACTGTTTGGGTGAAATGAAGAAAAAAAATTGTATAATCATTTTGGCTTTATCGCTTTCGTGCTACGAATCAACAAATATGCAAGTATAGAGATCAACGAGATTCTTACACGCGATTTTATAGTCAAATTTTTAAGATAATCATGCATATGAAACGAATTCTTTCATTTGAGAAATTTAAATAATAAACGTATATATGTAGACAAACAATCTTGGAAAGATATTTATCGAGTTAAGACCAATGGGAATATTAAATATATGTATATTATAACAACGATGCCATCGAGTTTTGGGTTAAGAAAATTCTTCGGGGATGTAAACATCTTTAATCCACAATATTAAATTGTTAGTAGGAAAATTAAAAATTCATGATAATCGATATATTACAAATTTACACATTGCAAATTGTTTGAGACATCGAGTATAGAGTTTAATGGATATATCAGTATGATACGTATAAAAATAAAATAAAAAAATAGTTAATCATGAAAATCGAATAGGATATAACTTCAGAATCACTGCATACAATCGAAAAGAAGTAACGTATTTTATGCCACACAACAACAAAAAAAAAACAAGAGAAGAAAATAACAATGATCCTAATTTTTCTGATTTAAAATCGAAAATTAAATCGGAAATTAAATTCGATAGGTTCCATTATGTGTTATCTGAGTGTAAGACGTCAACGTTGTGTGAACGTTTATAATTCATCTCTACATTTCTTTTTTTTTCTATTTATGCTGTTTTATTATTGTAATTTTAATTATTCGTGGATTATATTACTTTTCTCGGTATGTAGTATCTTGATTTGAATATGTATATAGAAGTGTAAGAACACGAACGTATTCGCTCTACTCGGCTATATCACCTTGGTCGTAAAAAAAATTTTTAGGTATTCTTTCGTTCGAGTAAATGCATGATTATAATATAACGCATGACAGAAAGGACACTTACGGCAGGAATACTCACGCGCCAGGACTTCTTTGCGCCGCACCTGCACACCGATTATCGCCTCCATCGGAACCTCCGTACGCGGGATACTGACTGCGTGAGGTGGCAAATAAATGGGTTCCAAGTTTCCGAAAGTGCATTCTGTCGGAATGCTCTTGTAGCAGTAGGCATGCGACTGTGAAATAGCAGTCAACGTGTGAACATTTCGAAAACGAGAATCGTTCATTTCTTCGTGATGTTATCACTCATAGAAAAACTATCTTGATTTAAGAAAATAGTACTTGAAACAATAAATCATAAGTCGTGAACGAAGGGCGGAGAATTCTTCGTTTAAGAGTTTTAACCTTAATCGAAATATTTTATAGCTTTCAAATAAGATACATATTTGCTTCGTTTAAAATTAAGTTTCTCATGAATGTAGGTAGGATTTTCTACCTATGCATAATTATAACTATTTCTTTAATCATATTACTTTATAAAAAATAAAAACAAATCATACATTGAAAAAATTGCGTACTTTCAATTAGCTGTCTTCAAAATTAGTTTCTTGAATTAAGATTATTTGTCTTAAATGAAGATGGTTTTCTTATCAGTGTGGTGAATAATTAAATCAGCTCGAATGGAATAAAGGTGCTTCTATTCTAAATATAATCTTAAATATTGTATAAGGGTAAATAGTATAGCGATCTGTCCTTTCAGAAATTGAGATTGAATAATGTATTAAATACTTATATTAAATTTGTAATATTTAATTCAAATTTTCAAAACGAATTAAAAAATTCATAAGTGATTGATTAATATTTGATAATACATATGCAAAAGTTGATCGAGAATACAAAGAATTAATACAGAAAAGAAATTCTTTATGACTTTGAAACTTGATTTCAAAAATAACAAAAGATAAATTCATATTTCAGAAAAATAAGATAGTTCTTCTAATTATAAACTAATATTAACCTAAAAAAAATAATATAAAAATTGATTCTTTGGTGGATTTCTGTGATAATGTTTGAATGATTTGATACATGTAAAAAGCATTTCTCATTTTATATTATTCGAATTGAGCTTTAGATATATCGTTTACGATATAAGCAATAATTTCAACATTTAAGACACATAATTCTGCATACTTCTCACACATTTGTTTCTTAAAACATAATGTCAATGGCTATCATATAATAATTATAATCTCGATATAATAATTAACAACATGGCCAATCAATGTTGACTGTCCATTAATAATACTAAGTACTCCTTTTGTTAAATTTCTTTTGCTAAATATTAATGAGCATTCACTTTGGTACCCAGAAAGTACGGTCCTGAACGATAGAAGTGACCCTAATGATAACGTTTTCTCTTTCAAATTGGTGATAGTTTGATATTTTTTTTATCGAGCTTTACCGTAATTCCACACCACTCGCAGCGAAACCCGGAAAGGCACTCGGCGGAGAAGCAACTCTTCTTGCATACAGCACATTTTGAATTGCTGGGTAGGTTCCCCTCTCGCCAGTGATGCGTGTGCTTCACCGCCGCTAAGTCCTTCCCAGGTAAGTATGTTGCGTTCTCCTTGCAGTCCGCCACGGCAAAGTCTTGGCACTCCGTGTGCACGAAATACTCGCATACTTAAAAGAGAAGAGAAAAAACGTTTGAGATTAATCACAACTGAAATTTTATAGTATTACACTATAAGGACAGTAAGTTTAACATTTCTGCACTGCACGAACACAAATATTAAATTTTCTGCCGAAAGTACGTGTACTATCGAACGAGGTATGAAGAATAGTAAATTATAGTATAACAATTAAGTGTGTAAAGTGAGGGATTTCTCGACAGCGAGAAAACGGTGCATGAACCGATAGTGTGTAGTGCATTCACATGAATATAAGTGGGACTTTGATGCACGAGCCAAAAGGCGAATGCATTAATTCACACGAGTACTCATATTAATACGTCATAAGCAAATGCATCCACCTCGTCAATAAGTGTCCCTCTCTTTGTACATAAGTTTTACATGACATTTTTTGCGACACTCACAGAGAAAGTTAAAGACCGAAATTTTGGTAATAAGAGAAAATAAGTAAATCGTAAATAATAATGAAAATTTTGTATAATATCGTATACATCGAAGTGCGTATAGATTTACTTTAGCACATATACGTGCAGTAAAGCGATGGCGTAATTACTTTACCGCACGGTAAAAAATCCGTACGATAATGTGTCACTTTGCGTACGTCACGTAGTACGCAATGTCCAACTTTCGATGCGAGTGTTGTAAAAAAATATAAACATTTTTAATTTGACACCAATTACTCACTTTCACAATGTACAGATAGATTATCATCGAGCCGTTTTCGACAGACGTTGCAGAACTTCCTCTTGCGATGTACTTGTTCGGACCAACAGTGTGCTACCGGGTTCTGCGCATAAGAAATCAACAGAGTTTTCAATTAAGAATAGCGAGGTGGCAAAAATTGAAACGAGAATGCACGCGACGAAAATCGAATCGAATTTTCTTTCTCCCTCTTTTGTCATTCCTCGTGAAATACGATATGAATTTTTAAAACATTTATCGATCCCTTTTTCCCTGCGAGCACGTAGGTTGTACCACTTGGAAGTTTATATAAGATAATGATTTTTAAATATCACTCGGCTCGAACCACATCGTTATTATCATCGTCTTTTAAACCTCTCCCCTGTAAGATTTCACGAACGTATGACGTCACCACACGACCCAACGCTTTCCACATAGATATTCGATCCCTCCGCTCAATTGAGACCGTTTTAATTGAGTTTTTACTCACGAATTTAATCCTTCGATTCGCAACGATAATTAGAATATTATTTTAGTTTCGACTGCTGTGCAGTTTGAAAAACCGCGACGTACGAATAAATCGAACCTCGATATTTTAATCGATAATTAATGAGCAAACTGTTAATGACTTTGAAATTAAACTAACGTCTTACTTTAATCAGGCTTGCCGCGATGCTGGAGCAGGGAGAGACGACGGCCTTGAGACAGCGGTCGTGCACCACGAAGTTGCAAACTGTAAAAATACACATTGTTGTGACATAAAACTGTACAACTCGGAACTTTGATCTGAAATTTTTCGTTAAAATTATTATTTTATTTAATGTTAAAAGTTTATTCGACGAATTTTTACTTTAATAGTGTCATGATGATATTTTATTTCAAAAGATTATTTAGATGAAAATATTAAATGACACTTTCGTCTTTCGTGTAATTAGATAAGAAAAAAAAATTATCATTTATAGATAGTATTTATGAAAATATTTGTCGAATATTTGGTTGAATTCTAAGATGTTTTCTACTTTAAATTTTAATTCTGTCACGACTAGCTATACAGGGCAGTAGTAAGAGGAACGGACAATCTCTTCACTACATCATTCATGCTGCTCGTAACGCATCGGAAACGATCCTCGAGCGTTTTACCGATGAAAAAAAGGCCGAGAGTCCTCGATGATATCGCTGTTACCATTTCTCGTACGATAAAGGATTAAGCCTCGAGAATCGTTAGCGTTAAATATTATCGCGAAACGAAACTGTAGGGCGTTCATTTGCGTCGAGAATTGCAGGGTTGATCTTAAGATGGAAGGAGAGAGAGGAGAATGGAAAAAAAATCTCACTTGTAACAATCGAAAAAAGGCTGTTTAGTTTGTTCTCGTGACGAAGGCCCTTTACGCCTCTTTGCTCGTCAGCGACACCTCTCTCTCTCTCTTTCTCTCTCTCTCTCTCTTTCTCTCTTTCCCGCCGCCCGGCCAACCCTCAGTCCACCAGCTACTCCACCCCACCCCTCGCGATCAATGCTCGTGAAAAGGTCCGACGCGCGCGTCCTCTCGCTCGACGTTGTCAAACCACAGCGCGTAATATTTTCCCCTTTTTTTTATTATCTTTTATACTAAGTGATCTACTAGTTGAAGCTAGCCAAGGGCGAAAGAAAGAAACAAATTTTCGAAAGGAAATTTCTCGAAAATTAAGTCTTTGAGAAGCGAGGATGCAAAAACAAACAGAGATGCGCGCGCTGAATTAGCCGAGGTGACATCGCGAGGTTTCCCTCCACTCACGGCCCTTTTTTCCGCTGACAATTGTGGGTTAGCTGAATGCAGCCGAACGAGTGAATGGACACGTGCCATTCATCGTTTCGGACGTGGAGGAGAGAGATGAGGATAGAAAGAGAAAGGTAGAAGGAATCTCGAAGGTAGCACCCCATCGATCGTCAAAACAAACGTCGAATGGGAGATAGGAAATAAAAAAAGAAAGATTCGGTTAGAGAGTCGCGTGTGTTTATCGATCGACCCCTTCGAGCGCTCGAGAAACTCTCCCACACTATCTCGCTCTCCCTCTCTATTCCTCTCTGTCTCTGTCACTCCGAAAACACGAGAGCTTATTTATAAATACAATAGATTCACTGTTGTCTTCGCGAAGGGCTGTATTCTTGGTAGGTTAGGGTGTTAGGGGCCTGACACTGTTCTCTAGTAGTACTTTCGTATAAGAATTCGCATTCTGAGAAAAAAAAGTGTTAGAGTGTTAGGGTGTTAGGGATTCAACATTATTCCTTGGCAGCCCTTTCCTAGGATCATTTCCAGGACTCTCCGTGATAATTTTCACTTTGGCGGGTAAAAGAGAGCGTTAGAGTGTTAGGTCAGGCGAACACTCCTGTTAGGGTGTTAGGGTGTTAGGGTAAGGGGGGATGGGCTGACCTTCGCAGATGTACCCCTGCTGTCTGAGGCCCCAGAGCAGGTCCGTGCAGCTATGGCAGTACGTCGGTTTGTGGAACGTCTTCTTACTGAAGCTGTGCCTATGGCTGGTTGGAGTCTCGCACGAGACCGACGCCATGTTCCCCGTTCCACCGCGGCACCGTTCACGCCAGATTTTCACCGCGAAATTCCGCAGCACTTAGGCGAGCAAGCGGACAGCATAATTACACGGCGGCGAGTACTACGTAATCTCGAAACCGTACGCGTACATGATCGCGCTTATGTTGCCGCCTACGCAGCTGTTCCTCGGTGCCGAACGGTTCGCGCGCGTCTTCCGTTCGTCGTACGTCGCGCCTCGCGTGCCTAAGGCGCATATTATTGTCGGATCTTAATATTTTTCGCTCGTCACTTTTCTTCCTCTAGGGCGCCCCGGCGACGCGACGGGCCAGCCGCGGGCTCGGTTCGGGCTGGTAAGCAGCGACGAGGTACGACGTATCCGACGGCTCGGCGCGAGCGCCGCGAGCGTGCATATTCCACCGGAGCTCCTCGTTCGCGTCGTTCGTGCGCGCGAGAACCTCGTCGGACCGCTACTGTCGCGCCTTATCTTCCTCGCGGCGTAGCGCACGCGCGCACTCTCGTCCACCCGAGCACACCGACACACCGTCAGCCACCACCCCCGGCAGACACTTCCACACCCTCCCCGCCGTTGCGACGTCGAATCTTGTACCCGTTAAAGCGTCCTCCTCCGAGGACCCTAACAGTCGAAATATTTCTCGCGAGATTTACATCGATAGTCGACAATTTCGCTCTCTCTCTCTCTCTCTCTCTCTCTCTCTCTCTCTTTCTCTCTCTCCTCTCGACGGAGCTTACGTCGACGCGAACGCCACGAAACGCATGACACGCACGCATCCACCACCGTTGCCTCCCCCTCTCTCCCCTCAAACGTGCTTTTCCGTCACTTCTCTGCAATTCTCGTCGGCCCTAGAGCTCACTCTCTCCCTCTCCCTCTGTCTTGTCACTTTCGCGTGCACATCCCTCGATTCTCGTTCACCTAACCCCTTCCGAGCTTTCTCGTCGCACGCTCGCGTACTTTTATTCTCGTTGAGTTTTCCGTCCTCTCGGGGCGAAAAAACACACGGACGACGAGGCGCGCGCGCGCGCGTTCTCGTTCTGGTATTATCGACGGTAGTAAACGTCGCTCCAGCGGCGCTCGACGTCCTCCACTGCTCTATCTCCGTCGCGCTCTTCCGTACTGAAGCGCGCAAGCGCGCTCGAAATTTCTCGCGGCTCCCTCTTTTTCTCACTTTTTACGTAAACCGCGTTTTATTTTCTGGACACACTCCCTCACTCTCTTTCTATTTTTTTTCTATTCGACACCTGCAATCTCCTAGTCCCAAACTCGTCCCCAAACCACAATTGTAACAAAAGCTGCGTTCGAGAATTTTCCTAGCCTCTCGAGCGATTCGCACTCGCTAACACGATCGATGTATTCTTTCTTTCACCCCGTCGATTCTGACTGCGCTCTCTCTCTCTCTCTCTCCCTCTCTCTCGTGATTTTTCCGCGAACGTACGCGGAGCGAGACTCGTACAACCGACGGACGAATAGCGAAACGCTACAACGGTGCTCTCGTTCGCGCGCGCAGCTCGCAATAAAACCCGAAGGCTATATGGATCGGACGTCAGAGCTCCACCGCGAGGAGCGCGATGACGTCGATAAACATATCGCGTCCGCTACATGGTCGTCTGGACTTTTCTCTCTCTCTCTCTCTCTCTCTCTCTCTCTCGCTCTCTCGATTTCAGTTTTTTTTGTATTTTTTCCTCACCGCATTTTCTCTCTTACCCTTCCTCTTTTTTTAGTTTAGCGGAGACTTCCGGCCATGGCAAGGTCGAACGCGTCTCGAGCTTTCGGATCGATCGCTCAACGATAAATCGAACCGCGCGTCGATCTCGACCAATCGTTTTGGAAATGCGAATTTCGTATCGAGAAAATGTTTTTGTGTGTTTATCTTTCAACCGCGATGCAGAGACCGAGAATTTTGTTTTATTAATAACGATATTGTTACTTTATTCAAGTATCTTTTTATTGCCAGATGAGTTAATAATCTATTCGTGATTGGTACACCGAGTGAAATCTGATAGTTCGAATTTACAATAACAATTAGTAAATAGCAAATTAGTTATATAAACTAATTATTCGGTATATTTCCACTAAACTCTCTCGATGAGACTACTATAAAATATGAAGTATTAATAGTAATTTCGATTATTTTTTTGTGAATATTTTTATTATTCTGATTATTCTGATATTAATAGCTCAAACATCCTACGTGTATATGACAATAATGCTTAATCATATAAATGTTTTTGCTAATAGAAAAATTTGAAGATTTGAAATTGCCAATTTATGAAATAATTTTTTCCATGCATAGAGATTTATTGTGCAATAGTTAATAGAACTGTTTTAGGGTGGTAAGAAGTTTGCGATATTTACTATTTATTACTAAAATCACCAAAAGGTCTAATCTTACTATGAAACATAGTAACTTTTAAATAGGATAATTTACGGTACTATTTGTTGATAGTCAAGTACAGTATATGTACAAATGTTATTGTTAACTATTTTTTCATAGTCGGGTCTAAAACAGTAAAAACATATTAAAGTTTACTAAAAAAAAATTTTTTTTCTTTTTAATTTTTTTAAGGTACTTTTATTTTAAATTTTCATCCTATAGAAGAAAAATCGAAAGGACTAAACTTGAAATTGTTTATAAAATGTTGTTGAGGTTGATAATGCCGATTACAAGAAATTCGTATTAAGATACAAGTTTTAATACGAGTGTATGAGAATGGCTGTCTCGACACATTTTTAATTTTCTTTTATGAACCAATTCATGGATTTTTTTCAAAAACTAGCACAATGTTATCCGATTACTTCCAACATTCACTGAATATTATCCGAATTTTTTGTCACACATTTGTTTGGAAATAATCTATTAAAAATCGAAAATTCTTACTATAAACACTATTAACGCTATGCATGACATTTCATGTTCTTCTATTTGCATTAGTACAGTGTTAGATGAATGTTTACTCGAGCATCAATTATTAAAACGATACTTATTTTTCTGTTTGTTATCGAGAACTTATATGACTTTCTATGTATCTTCAAATGGTTATAAATTCATCTGTATACATATATTTTTCATATAGATTGCTAAATTCAATAGACATAAACACGATAAAAAGAGATGTGTAATATGTTACATAAAACTAATTATCAAAACTTTTATGTCTATTTTTCAATTCACGAATATATAATTATTAATCTATGTGAATTTTGTTACTCAGTCGTTACGAAATATGATTGTATAATTTTATTGAATCGATATACCTATATTCTACTTTTTCTATAAATTGCGTATCATTTACAACAAATGAAAATGTACAATTAAAAGTAGAATTTATTTTAAATGTTTTGTCGTTTGATATTTTGACATGATTTTACGTGTCCCTTCGATAATATTTAATTGTAAAATTTAACAACCACGCAAAATTTATTTCAACTTATAATTTTAGAGCGTAGCTGTAACACGCTACCAATGTGAAAAATTGAACAATATAGTGTTGCATTTCAAGATAAACAATACCGAATCAACATGAAATTATAAATGGACCTTTATAAATTCTTTAATTAGATTTTATTATAATTACTCTTCCATCGCTAAGTAATAGAACTACATTAGTAGTAAAAGATATTCTCTGAAAAGGTTTGCTGCGTTACGGAGACTTTGAAATTGGCGTAATCGGAGCAGCGTTAAAAAAACACCACTCTAACGGGTAATAAGGTTTTTTCAATACCTGATGAGACGACGTATGTAACGCAAGATATACGCACGAACGTTAAATACTCTCATTCGATTCGGATCGTTTGTTCTCGTACATTTTACTATTGAACAAACTGTCCATAACGCGTAAACTCGTATCGTTCATTATTGTATGCAGTTTGACGTTTCTGTGTTAACTCGACAGTAAAATACGTTCGTACATAGAAATGCGCGATTTCACGAACAATGCGATCGCAAATTTCTATATTGTAGAATAAATGAAGTTCGCGATGCAGTTTTATCTTATAGCGACGTGACCGATTCTTAGATAACTGTGATTTTTATATACCTATTATTTTATTTATCATTAAACGTCACTTTTTTCTTGTTGAAAGTCATTATCATGAAAAATCTGATGGTATTTTACAATCGACGTAATAAATTTTGTCGTAAGCGGTCACAAAGTTTATGAAAGATACAAAAATCTACTCGAAATGTAAGTACCGTGGTATGTCTGATTCTCATATGATTTTCTCTCAACAAACTATTTTTTACAGAAAATTTATTGTCGAACTAATTTTATAATGAGCAAAATCCAAAGATTATTAAAACAATCAAAGAATTTTAGGCTCACTACTATAATTTGAGTAAAATAAAACATCCAAAACTCACGAGTAAAAGCATTTTTAATGTATGACAGTGTTTATTGTGAAAATCACAGTTATTCGAAAATCACCCATGTATCGAGAGTGAAACGAACGACACCGATGACACAGAATATTTTGTTACTGTCATTCCAAGTGAATCTAAATTCGTACGTCGAGTGTATTGGTGGGGATAACATTTTACGAATACCGCTAGTTCTGTTGTAAAACTGGTTTTTATTCTATTATAAACTATTGTTTAAGTAACATTGCAAACGCTTATCATGTATATGTATAGGTGGTGATAACAAGTATAGTAAATTAAACTATTTTCATAAATTTTACAGAATTCCAAGCGTAATAACTATAGTTTTACATAGGTATGTGTAATTAATTCGGAAGTTCATATTTTTTTAAATGCATATTCCTAACATATTGTCGAAATTGAAATATCTTACACAATAATAAATTCATTATTTGCACTTTTTCAATACTATTGTCAATAAATTTGCACAGTTAAGAAAAATTCTAACTTTCACTGTATTTTCACGCAACGCTCATTGCCTTATGAAAAAATACTGAAAAAATTGAACATTATAGATATCCTAATTAGCTGCTTTATCGCGAGGTTAATATAGTGTGCAAATATCAACGCTTTTATTGCAATATACATATAATATAATGCAAAATTGGAATGTATTTTTTCTTTCTAATGAAATAGAAAAAAATGCGATCCTAATAAAAATAAATCACTTCCGCGTCATCGTTATTAGTTTCATAAAATGGATATGTCTTTTTAAGATAAAAATTTGAAAATTCATTAGAAAACAATTTGGCTTGACCTCATTATAAACCATAAAAGAAATATTTTGTTCTGAATATGCTTTTCTACGTGGTTAAATTTTGAATAATTAATTTGGAATATAAATATTAAGTAGAGATAAATTTTTTACACAAGCCTGTGTTTTTCGTTAGTCTTAAAATTCAACCTTTCATAGTTGACAATAATACTATTAACAATTGATAATAATGATACAGCCGACATGTACCTATTATTCTGTATTTGTCTTACTACTATTCGTTATTTTACTGGTTAATTGTCTAGTAGAAAAAAAAAATTGAATAGTTTAAAATATGTAACTATAAAACGTTATAATGTTTAAATTGCATTCAATTGCATTTTGTGCTATCAAAAACGTTTTGTAAATGGTATCCTGCCTCCAAAGACTAGTTTGAAATTCGATCTGTGTATATGTGCATCTTAAAAATTATGATTAGTAAAATGTGAAACTGCGAGCCGAAAAAGAACGTAACGATACTCTTTACCCCGACTGATGTCCTATTTATAGGTGTAAATATTATCCCAATCCGTGATCTTCGAAAAATCCCTGGGGAGTTTCCTCCTAAAACATAGAATATAATAGATTACTGATAATGTTCTAATGTAAAACTTTTTGATACATGTGTTCATATGAATAGGGATCGTTTACTTTGATGCTGCATTTTGATAGAAAAATTATGAATAGAAAAATATGAATTCACATACCTAAGTAGAACAAAGTTAAGTCCTGGATGCAGCTTCAAATGATGAACTGAACCCTTTTCATATAATTAAGCTTAAAGACCATAGAGAAGCTACATCATGCCTTTTTGTATATTTTATTTTTCCAATTATATTAATAAATGTCAATGCTTTTTTATTATTATAAATCCTAATATACATTTATGAAACAACAATTAAAATTGTTAATATACAATTACCAATTGACAATTATTCCAAATATCAATTTATTGCATAAATTACAGCATTGTTGATTCATAGAGTCACATTACACTAATTGGGTTTTCCATAATGTTGATAGATAGTAATAGTAACCGAATTCAATTATTTAGAAAAGTAGGATACGAATTATATAAAATTATATAATACATTACTTTCAATTATAACATGCTTTACAATGCATGTTAATATTCCTATATCTAAAAATTGACTATAACTTGATAAATATTTCCATTAATTTATATGCAGAATGCGATCACTACAGATGTACTAACAAATATAACTGCGAGTACATGAAATTAGTATGTTTTAATAAAGTTTCATAATTGAAAATCTCACGACGTCATACTCATCATTTATCAGTATTGATATTTATATAAATTTATTGCCACAGTCAGAAGTATATGTACCTTATAAGTATAAAATTGTACTGTTAATGAGTTACAGAGAATAAAAAAACAAAAACAAAAATAGATATTCTTTTGAGTTCCTTATTTACGTTTATATATTAAGACTTTATAAAAATATTAGATAATTTCTGTTAACAATATAGATGAATGATCCATTGAAGCCCGAGTTTAGATCGATATAATAGAAGTTATGATGACATCGTATAGCAGATGAGTGAATCGCTGTTGTTTATCATCTGGATGGTCAGTTTGGGCACGAAGAACACGAAACAACGCAGCACCTATAAAAGCCCTATCTCCCGCAGTGCACCTTCCACAGCTTCGTCCTTCCACAAACAAAGAAACACTCACTAGTCTTCAGCGAAATTTTTTTCAAGCTTTTTTTATTTATTGTGGAATTATAACGAGATGAAAAATATCTTCAATTTCCCAATAGTTACACTTACATGCTATTATATGAATAACTCAAACAAGCTGCTTTTTTTTCAAATACCACCAATTTTGGTTTCCATTTACTACTTATTACTTAGACCATTTTATATTAGATATTATAATAATATACATATAATATTTATTCTCATGAAAATATTGTTATCGGTTTGCAGTAGAGTTTAAAAACTGCATTAAACTACTTTGTAATTACACTACAACAATGACATCAATTGATCGAAAATAAAAGTCAAATGAAATCAAATAAATCAACGTTTTACAATTTGATGCATGAATATAAATATAAAATTTATTATAAATGACATGTATACATGTACATATTATGGTTTCATCAATAGTAGCGTTTCCAAAGCATGTTTATGTACGCATGTTATGCAAATATTCTTTAAATACTCAGAATATTAAGATGCATTTATGAGTTCATGAAATACATATTGTAGGAAACTTGCTACGTAATAAGTCATTTATACACGAGTTAAATTACGATTATCATTGCAAATATTTGCTACTTGTACGAATCAACTACCCTGTTTTTAAATGTAAACAACTTTTCACAGGAAATTTTTTCAGTATATTCCTTCAAAAACATGGATTTAAATGCATGTTTTGTCTCTGTTGAAAAATAATATTCTTATGAAAATAGAGCTGCTGCAAATTCAGTAACATACATTAAATTAAGTTGATGGCAAGAAATAAAATATGCATTTAAGCTCATCGATACAACTATCTATAAGAAATATGTCTTGCAATAGTAAATAGAAATAATATCAAAATAGTTTCTTGCTGCGTATGACATTATTGTCAAAATATTAACAATTTCAAATTGGAAACATTCTAAGTGGAAATTTTCAAATTTCGACTTATATTACTCAAATTTGGCACGAATAGAGTAGATAAAGATACAAATATTTCAAATGTACTTACAATAATTGAGATTAAATCAAAGTACATGTGGAAACACCACTATAAATGTATTATAATGCTGTTAACATTACAAAATTATACAAATGCAAGGTTCGTTAAGCCCATTTCAATTATTAAGGACAGAAACATAAGCATTCTACATTGCCAGCCATAAACAGTTACATTTATATAAATTCCCAAAAATAATTTTATATAAAAAAAAATGTTACGCTAAAACATGCTTTGAAATCCAGCAGTATTTTCTGTCCATATCACAGATTTCTGCATATAATTTTCATGCATTTATTGTACTAAGACATGTTTCATTATAATCTTTAAACGTGACATAATTAGCCAATCACAACATGAATTAAAATTCATTCAAATTTCTCAAGAGTTACTGTTGTTAATAGAATACAATGCATATAGATACAAATTGACAGTTCGATAATATATTAAATATAATATATTGAATAACATTGAGATCATACCGTAAATGCATATTGCAATTTCAGCATATTTTTCTCAACCATTTCTTAATTGTTATATTTGCATTTTGTTGTGAATAAATAATTGACAATATATTATGCATTTTTATATATTGCTATTTATAAATATCATCAAACTTTAAAAAAGTTAAGTCTATAAAATTTCATAGTTTGGAACAAATTTTTCCAAGTAAAAATCAGAATTTTTTATAGATTTTACTCAAACTTCCAACAGATCATAAATTCAAATTACTTAGTAAATTTTTTCATTGGTATTGTATATATTACTTTGTTAAGGACGGACACACATACTACAAAAAGACAACAGGCAATATATAAATCGTTCTGATTCTAAGAGAATTTAGATTTGTGCTTATGCGATAAAATTATTCCAGTAAAGAGATAAAATTTCAAAAATTGAAAAGTGTAATATACAGTAAAACGATTTATATATATTCTTGAAAAAGGGTAGGCCACTTAAATACTTGGCATTTTTTAAATGTATCACAATTCAAGGGGAACTTCCCCATAACTAACCTCCTGCAGCAAATCCTGAGCAGCAATGGCTTTCAAAACATTTTTTTTACTAGTCTCCTGAATTTCACCTCCGACTAATAATTCATCCAAAATAAAGTATGCTTTTTCAAAATTGAAAATGATATCTAATTCGCATACCTATGGATGAAAACAATTAATTGTAACAATGTAAATATTTTAAATTAAAGAAGAAGATAAATTTATTTTTTTCACTCACACTGCCAAAGTATTTATCTAACAATTCAACGTATCGATGAATAATTTCCAGGGTAAGTAACTCGTTATCATTTTGTTCAATTGCACAGCAGAAGTATAAACTAGCATACCTGTGAAACATATTATTTGACACTTTATATTTTTTTGTAATAATAATTTTAAATATCTAGAGAATTTGAAAAGATATTACCTTTTATAAACAACCTTGACATCTTTCCACTCCAGAAAACTAGACATTTTAGGTTTACGAGCAAGGATTGTTGTTATCAATTCTCGTGTAATTTTTTTTTTTAGCTTATCTGGGTGAGCGACATACCATTTTTGTAAGCGCAGTTTCCCTTGACGACTAAATAGTAACATAAATTGCATCTGGAATAACGGTTAAATTTCTGTTTATTATTTCTTTAGATGAAGCAAAATAATATTAAAATAAAATCATTCGTAAACTTACCATTTTTGTTAATTTTATTTTTGGGTACTTTAGTACTTAACAACTTAAAATTTTTGACCCTTCATTGACGCTTCATGATAAAACAACTTATCTTATTTGAAGGGCTTCGATTACAGTAAAGTTGAAAAAAATTCGACGTAGAGAAATCCGTACATTAGCATAAAATACGCAATAAGAAGATCGCCAACTCACTACCGTGTGAGTAGAACGTATTTTTCATAACACATAGCATAGATATAGATCTTTTAGAAGGTGCAGAAAATTGGTCAAATATCTATTTCAGCCAATAAAAGAATTTTTGTTTTGGAATAATTTTATTCGAGAACGAATAAACTAGTTAGGTATGAACTAGTATGAAGGGAAAGGGAAATTCTTTTACGCTTAGATGAAGATGGCAGCAGCATCGATTTTTAAATTTAGTGATTCCATTATGTATAAATAATGATAGATATGAATGAATTTCTTTCGTAATTTGTTA
The DNA here is from genome assembly GCA_003055095.1 of Goniozus legneri. Lineage (NCBI taxonomy): Eukaryota > Metazoa > Arthropoda > Insecta > Hymenoptera > Bethylidae > Goniozus > Goniozus legneri. The sequence goes on from NCVS01000864.1 coordinate 30,122, forward strand.
TTACAGAATATTGGTAAATAAATTGTACAACGAGTTAAACAATTTTTACAATTTTTATATTAAATATACAATTTGTTAAATTCATGACCCTTGCACTACAGATAAGATAGCGTCAGATATGAATTTGTTACGATTAAATAAACTATCTGTGAGTTGAATCTTTGTGTAAGGTATGAAAAGAACCTTATATCCATGAGCCTGTAATATTTGTCGATAAAATGAATTGATTCCGTTAATAGAATTTTCTCCACATGTAAAGTCATTGAAGAATAAAATTATTATTGCTATCCTGAAATATAAATAAAAATGAATATTAAAATATATTATTATTTAAGTTCGTAATATACCTTGTATTTTTCTCTTTTTCTACGTGATATTCATCTACTGTTATTGGTTTATTATCGGAATCAAAATAACATTCAGCATCTGTAATTATTTTGAAATGGTTGTTAAACACTGTTGTTGTATAATATTATATCATAAAATGATTGATTGGTCGATACCTAGAAACAATCCCATTTTTGTATCACACGATAATTTATAATGCGAGGATGAAGGTAGAGTGCTTAATAATGTTTCAGACAAAGCATTCATATATGGCACTTTATCTTTTGATCTCACTAAATGAGCTTTAAAAATTGGTGATTTTGCCATAATTGTTTCACCTACAATTTTTTTAGCATTATTAAAATTCGTTTAAAATACTATTAGGAAACCAAATCATTATTCATTCATACCATGATAATTCTGTAAACATTTAGTTGCTGCATTAATATTAAGCAACTTCAATTGCTTGGCTGTATTTAGATAAGTAGAATCTACAAATAAATTGTAATAAAGTAAATGTTTAAATTACTATGAAATTAAGATTTAATCTATAAAACCAACCTTGTATATTTTTGAGAAACTTTTTACTCAACACTGAATTATAATGCTCCGATTCTGCCTCACCTATTAAGGCTAACGACCAGACATAATCTATCCACTCATTTAATCCAACCATATTTTCAAACTTACATATTTCTTTGGAAAACTAATGAAAAAAACATAAAAGTTGGCTATACTATGAAGAAATATGGTGGAGTTTCATACAAAATACATATTATTCACAAATGGGGTACGGAATATTATCGAAGTTGTATATACAAAGAATGCCTATTTAATCATAAAGTATACAAACAAAATTAAAAGATCATACCTTGATAAAGTTTTGAGAAATAAGTGATTTATGACCAATCACAGCTAAAGTTTGTAACAAAGAACAAGAATCTTGGATTCTTAGATTCTGTTTATTATCATTAGCCCACTGACACAACACTTCCATTAATTTCTGATTTTTAAATCGTAGCACACCCAGAGATGTACATATAGAACCAATTACTGCAGATTTTTTGTTTTCAGGTATGACTGTAATCAAGGTTTTTGCAACACCTTGTAAAAATTCCTATAATTTTTGAAGAATGCTCATCAAAAGACTGTTATATTTCTATATTTATAAAGAATAATACTCACTTCGTCAATATATTTAAGTGAAGCAACGCAATATAAAATATCTGCACATTGTTTAATATTCATATTTTCTCTCTCAGCATTGATTTTTTCAGCTGATCTTCTTATCAGTGCTACATTTCTGCTATTTGTTGAACATAATTTAGCAAGCATCTTGAGGAAATTAAGAGAATTAAAAAAATAATATGGATGAAAATTAAAATAATTTAGAAATGGTTATAAGACTAACTTGTAATGCTTCTGCTAAATTATTTATTGGATGTTCAATCAGTACTCTCTTATTGGCTGTTAAATTAATTTTCATCTCAGGTACTAACTTTGGTTTCTTTTCGTCAAGTTGAGATGGCTGTTTAGCCCACCCTCTAATCGTAGTCATAATTTGAGCTAATGTTTTGCTATCAACACTAGATAGCGATATCAATTGAATTATTTCTGCAGCTGTTTTGGCAGATTTTATCTTATTTTTCAAGACTTCATCATCAGAAACTAACTTGGATGTTACATCTTGAAGATATAAGAAATCTTTCGAAGATTTCACTGGTTTATTTATCACATCTTTTTTATTAAATGTTTTATCTATTAATCCTGAAAAATTTACACTCTTCTCTTTTTGATCCTATTGAAATACATCAATTGAATTAATATTGCACATGAAATTGATAGAAATTTAATAGAATATGCTTCAAAGCTCAACTTACTTTTTCAGTAATGGGCAATGATTCTACACTTGTCGCTGTAGAATTAGATAAAAACGCTGCACTCAATCTCCAAAATGTATAGGGTGCTGTACGTATTGTTGAATTACATACATTTCCTCCTAATTGTAGCATGTTTGATAGTACTGTAAATTATTATTTATATAATTTTGAAAGAAACTCCAAGTATTTCAAAACGACATTATTTTGATCTTGTAGTGATTTCTTCTCATGAACGGTTAAAAAATACCAATTAATTTATTATTTAATTAGAAACGAAGAATTTAATACAAAAAGATTTACATATATTGTATTTTTGATAAAATTCGCTTTAGCGTAGATAGGTTAAGCAGGTACTCACTATTAGACCATTGGTCATATAGGTTTGTCGAGAGTTGCTTTCTATGCTCGTTACAGAGAAGAACCAATACCAGAAGGAAATAGCAGTGACAAAATAAAGAATATTTATTTAAACGTTACTCACATTTTGACATTCTTATTTATGTAATTATTTTCATTGATTTAAGTTTTGTGTGTATGATTTAACATCGAAAAAAGAGAGCATAGATTCAGGTGTTGTAATCCAATAGGAAACGCGATGTGACATCATGTGGGCAATACAAAATTTTGTTACATGCGCAACTTGCTTATTCTAAGTTTAAATTTTTTACGCGAATATAAAAATTTGAATGTTATTATTAAAAAATAAATTTCAACAATTATTTCAAATGATATTAATAAATATATGAAATATATATTTTTAAGTTACATAATTCAGTCATTCATAATTCACAATAGTATAAAAATAGTATTTGTATGGAAATTTTCAATTATTACATAAGTAATGGATTGAAAATTAAATTCACACACAATTTTCATCCACAGAAACATTATGCAATGTCTTCAAAAATGTTTTGACTTTACCAAGGACTAACATAACAAATCCAGGGATGGTTAATTTGTATCTTAATTCAGTTAAATTCTTAATATTTTCTACAGTGAAAAGACCTTGCAATAATTTGAATAATTCTTCCTTCTCGTTGGGTGTACAGTCCATTAGAACTTTATAAACTGGCTCGTATTGGCCTCTTGTTAAATAACCTACTGTACAGCTACTGACAATACCACCTGAAAAATTTTGTTTTCGTAGTTATAATCAATGCGAGTAACTACTATGTCCATTCGAGTTATAAGAAGTATACAAGTATTAAAAATTACCAATCGCAAGACCTATTGGCCCACCCAATATACCAGATATAGCTGTCGCTGTACCAACAATAACACCAGATACTGTAGAATACATAATCTGTACTCTCATCTTTTTAATGGCTTCTAACTTGCAAATTTCATTAATTGTATCGTCAAAAGTTGCTTTGTATTTGACACCCATTACACCAGAGTTTGACTGTAAAATAACAGTGAACTCTATATATATATAACTTGAATTCTTAAACGTAGTTTATTGATAACAATAAGACGCTCAATTAAAAGAAAACCTGTTGAAATTATTTAAAATCAATCCATTCATTAAACTATTGACAAATCGGTTGGTCAAGAATTATTAAATCATACCGTATTTCTTTCCAGTTTTATTTTCATACGGAATAAAATTGACACTGCATCAGCTGTTTTGCTGACGGACGTCCATTGCAGTTTGAACTAAAGAAACGACAACTTGTGCAGCGATCGACTTCGATTCGAGCACGAAACTATCGATATGTACAATAAGTCGATACTTAAATCGCAAGCTTTGCACATGACCTGAAATCAAATTTTTAAAAATGAAAAAAATAAAAGAGAAAATGAATAAAAATTCAAATATAAATTGAAATGAAAAAAAATATGTAATCCTGCTTAAAACAAAATAGAATGTTAAAAAAACTCATGGGACTACCGCAAGCTTTGAAGACACACGGGGTGTGATTTTTATTCCGCTAGAATGTAAATAGAATGAAACAAAAATAAAAGCAGGAAATGAAGGAGCAGTCGATATAATTGTGGCCCGAATTAACACGATCTTAGATCGAATCGGCTATAAATTGATGTATTCGCAGAACCAAAACAGGCTCTCGGCGGGAGGAGGGGGTAAACGAAATTGGCAGCAAATCGTATCTCGCGTGTTGACGTTCTGTGTCCAACTTTACAACAATGTTTCAGATCGGTTCGGTTAAATACGCTCGCGAATCGCAAATATGATAGCTCCGCTGTACTTTTTCAACGGCGGCTATACCATGCGTATATAAGAATCCGTAGTGACGGTGTTCGGTGATAGTCGATTTTCACTGTGCGTGAACACAGTCACGGCGATAGTGCGCTAGACAGCGTCCGCGTGTTTTTACCGCGCTCGGCATCGTCGATCCCTCGTGCGATTTTCGTTTCTCTTTCTTTTTTTTTTTTCCCCTCTTATTTTCATACCGTCGTGACGACAACAATAACGTTATGGTGAATCAGATAGCCACACTGTCCTACTCGCTGGGTGAGTCATTCTTTTAAAACACACAGATTTTCCGAAATTTTTCTGTAAAACTTTTTTCTTGCTTCAATAGAACGGAACATTGACACATGAATTATCGAGTCTTCTCTTACTGTGATTTTGTAAAGTCAGAAAATATTTTATTCAACACGATCATTCACTTGCTTTTTTATTCCCTATTTTTATTTTTGTTTGATTTTATTTGGGATAGCCACGTTCGTTTTTTAAAAATCTTACTTAGTCTTCTTTCATCGTAATTTTGTAAAGTGAATTATCAGAGAATATTTCGAAAAGTTCTTTGAGTTTAGTTAAAATTAGTTCAATTAGTTATAATTATATATTTTAGTTACGATAATTCAATTAATTTAGTTAAATTGAAATTTCTTATCACTGTGAATTACCAGTTCATTATTTTCCGAATTTTTTTTCTCTAATTTACGTATCAGTTAAATATATGTATCGATTGTGATTCATGAATAATTCAACAAATTAAGTCGAACGATCTATATTTGTTAATCATTTATCGATGTACTTTAAGATTGCTCCAATTGTCTATTGTTAGACTGCATACTCTTGTTTGACGTAATTTTAATATTTCCTGAGTGACGAATTTGAACGATAAGTTTGATAGCTTTTCATAACTTCTGACATAATGAAACTTACATCATATTTTTTCGTAATAAACTATTATGAAACTAATTGAGTACTCAAAGATCACCAGATGCGTCTGCTACCGATGTGCTGTTGTCGAAACGAATTTGCATCTTCGCAAAATAGATAGGAAAAATAATTGAGCGATTATCTCGTGTTTCCGGTTTCCTCATTGTTCTGACTTATTGGTTGACCGAAAACGAAATTTTAACACGAAATGCGAAAAACCAATTTCCCAAACGATTAGAGTTGATGAATCAGAAAGAGTACTCTTCTTTCGGTTAATCTCGTACGAAAAATACACGATTTATTTTTTATTTTCGAGTCACGAAAGTGACTCGATTGGAATACATATTTTGATGATTCAAATGTTACATCACGTGGAGTCATTACCTGTCAACAGTTACACTGCCTATCAGTCGAATTGCAAAATAGATCCTCGCTATCTGTATCAAGGTATGAGAGATGCAAGTATCAACACCAATCGTCCATAACTGGTAAACCTCGTAGTACGTGAAAATTCGCACGTATGTGGGAGTGGGTTTTGCCACTGTACAACTCACCTCCTCGAATCTTTCGCTTCATCGTAGCGATATAATTCTCTAATTTAGTTTAATAATGCTATTTAAACCTTAATTCCACGGATAAAGATTACGTTCGGTAGGAAAGTTTGCGTGTCATTGAAACCAAAATCGTTTGCTCGTAAAGTAGAATTGTTACAAACTTTTTTAGTTTTAAAAAATTTTTTTGGTATTAAAAATTTAGCAAACAGTCAGTATTATCTTTTGTGTCTTTTCATCGTACAGTGAAGTGGAAAAAGTGAATTTCTCAGCTTCCAGTTTCTTTTCGTACGAAAATGATCAAGTTCAGTTGGAACTCCCTTCGATTAAAGAACAGTACTTTATTTGCCAGACGATTACGAAAATTGCCTTTGAACTCAGACACTCCTGTGATGCGAATGTGTGTTCTTGAGCAATGTAACAGCGAGGTTTCCTTCGATCTACTTTCGATGATTTTACGTCTAATCACACTCGAGGTAGAAATTTTCGACATGAAAAAAATTTTGATAAAAACCGTGGCTCTGAGAAAACCGTGTCACACCAGCGCATAAATTGCTAAACCCTATCGAGTGGAAAAGCACGAGTGAGGCTATCGATTGAATTTCTTGTTTGTGCCGTCGTTCTTTTCAATCTTTCTGGAATGAGAATGCGAAACGTCGCAAGAGGGTAGTTTCTGTTTACTTGATGAGGTATAAAAAAGAAATTTGATAATTTTTTCTTGTAAGAGTGGTCTGTATTCATTTTGAAAACGAACTCACCCATTGAACCATTCTATTTAATTAATCAGGTTTTAAATATTCAAAAGATTCTAAAAGATAGAAACATTAATAGTTCCACCCATCGCGTTTAAACAATAAAAAAAAAAAGACAGGAAATTTAAAACTAAAACTTAGAATTTGAATTTAAACTTGAAATTTAATTACTAAAACCCGAAACTTAAAACGTACATAAAGCTAGCATCAACGTTTATTGCGAAGAAACGTGGGTAGCAAAAAAATGTTTGAAGATAACAGAATAATAGCATAAAAATAGCTTTAGAATTTAACATTAGTTCAAATTAATTCTGCTCATTGTATCGCGAGTTTTATGCTAGCTTTTCATAAAGGTAGCGTCAACGACGATTTAAAAAAAATCAAAAGAACAGAAAATTAATATTAATAACTAATCAGTAGCAAAAAGGAGCTTTAAATAGTATATTTAATACAATTTGATTTCGCCCAAACGTTGATGCTAGCTTTATATACGTAAACTTAAACATAAACTTGAGACTAAAAGTTAAATTTGAATATTAAACTTTAAACTTAAACCTGAGCTTTAAATTATAAATGTGGTTTTCTCGAAACTATTTTTGAAATCGGTTGTCACGATTTCTCAAAAAGTTGTGAACCGATCTTGTTCGAATTATGGACACGTCTTCAAGATGAATGAAGAATGATGAATTGATGAGATGATGAATTAAGAATTTTTGTTGTTGTCCATTACAAAACTCATTTCACAATATAAAAAGTATAAATTTGACTAGAAAATGAGTTGTTTTTTTTCAAAACTTCAAATTTGAACAATATTTAAAATTTTCTTCGTACAAGCACGAGTTTTATAATTATATCTACTGAAAGATATCCTTTTGTTTTTAATCCCAGCTCAGATGAACGTGTCAAGAATTATCTTGACAACTTCTGAAACCCACTTAATCACCTTATGCATTTGATATTTTGAAAATTTATTAAGGATGGAGAAAAATTCATAAAAACAATCAAGGTACATCTAAAATGTAGATCCTCGTATGATGTCAACTTTGACTTGTGAGAGCGCAGAATGAATTCAGCGAAACATGATTGATAAAACTAGTTGTTGACGCTTCTTCGCGCAGTAAATCTATGCAGTATCGTTTATCTATTTGTTCGTCTACTAAGTACATTGTTATTATATATTCTTGTGTTTACGATATTCCTTACTCGCGCCTAGATAGGCACTGCATTCTACCGAGGAGGAATAACACTCGTTTCGATTTATTACGAAATTCTCACGTTGGATTTTGTTTAACACAGTGAGCGCATTTTCGCATTACGCAAGTCAAGAAAACTTGGACAGTAATTATCAAACAATCCCGCCTCTTGACATTTTTCGCAACTCAACTCAAACTTTTGTTTATTCGAGCGGAATGCAAGTAACGGTTTTGACAAGAAGCGAAAACCATGACGCCCAGGTCTAAATAAACACGGCGAAATTTATTCGAAATCGATTACGTCGTCAACTCATTGACGATCGAAACTCGTTACGTTACAAATATTTTGCCTTGACAGTAAGACGAGTCGATTTTTTCCTACAATTTGCACCAGCTTTCGAAAATTTTCGAAAAGAGAATAAGAGAAGAATGAAAAATTGTAGAAACGTTTCCGTGGAAGTGGTCTGAGTCAATGATTCACGCGATTCGCTATGTTTAACCGCTTCTATTATGTATTTCTGCTATCGGGCCAATGACAAACTACGGAAAAGTACGATACGATTTTATTGCCGTGCGTTCCTTGGTGAATTAAAATTTCCACTATCGAGAAAAAAAGAGAAAGAATGCAAGTGATATGAATTTTTTTTACTCTAGCTACATTCTTTTTAATCGAAGAGGAAAAATTTCCTTTAGCAACATTCTCTATCAAAATTGTGCATGCTAGAAGTTTTTGCTTGTTCTTTTTTTATAAATACATAATTTATTCGATAAATAAGTACGTAGAAAACAAGCGATTAAGGATGTCTAGTACGAATTTTCAAAATGATACCAAATGTTGAAAATTCAGTTTTTCTCGTCAGGAGTAAATAGGTGAAACATTTTTAAATTTCGAAACTTTCAACAAATTTATGCCATTTCTACGAAATTTCGGATATTAAATAAATTATTATTATTAAACATGTTTAACAAACTTTAAGCTAATTCATTAATTGGTTCTCTGATCATTAATTAATTAAGGTTACCCAAATTAAAATAACGAGAGCGACCCATGCGTGGTGTGGTATACAGACGTCACGTGATGAAGATCAGAAACATAAAATATTTATTGCCATTTTGTTAAGGTCTATCTACAAATTTCATAGAAAAAATTTTTATGATCACAAATATACTTTCTTATAAATCAAATAGAACGATCGAATAAAATTTAATAAAATAAAAAAAAAACAAATGCATACTAAATAGAGCATAATGATCATTGAGCTGGTTCTATAGGATTTGGGAAAGGTCAATTAATAGCGAGTTACGCCTCAAGATGGCTGACAATTGCTGTAATGTTGGCACAAAACTTACAAAATTCTGTCGCTATTGATGAGACTTAAAATTTGGACTAAATATAAATTTCTAAGACAATAATTATTTTAATACAATAAAATAAAATATTTTTATGTAGGTAATCATATTTATTATTTAAATTTAAATTTTTTTCTACAAAAACTGATCAGAACTTGAGGGTTCTAATAAGTGTTAAAGAATCTGTTTGAATTTTGCTTCAACTTTTCAACTTGTACATAAAAATTTCGTACAACTAAATTAGGTTCATTTGTACGATGACAATATGATACTTCACAAATTATATTTTTAAGCTTCAAACCGGAATTAAAGTTTCGAATTCGGCTGTTTTTCCTTGTTTTGAACTGACAAAAGACGTTATACAGTGACTCAAACTACTTAAAAGTTACGCGTTTCGTTTAAAGACGTTCAAATTTGCAAATTCCGCATTAATCAAACCCAGGTTAATTTTCTTTTATCGCAAAACGTGTCATTGTCTCGTAGAGGCAGTATCTTAAAATTCCATCCGTCGATCTCCAAATTCACGCGATTTGCACCGGAGCTGGAGAACACGTTCGAGCGTTTTGGGTTGATAAGCCGATCGAACGAAGCACGTGGAAGAATCGAACGCGCATTTTCAAATCGAATGCGATAACACGTCTTGTAGACGTGATTCGTTCGATACGTTTCAACCCTCTGACGTCAGAAGAGATCGGGTTCGTTGTCTCCAACTTCGTTTATTTTGGAAACAGGAGGATGCCCACGCGGTATAGGGGTATATTTCGCCCAGGAAGAACAGCCTTTCTAGTTAATAAATTCATATCGAGTATGATGTCCCCTATTATAAGATCCAAATTCAACTGTTTTAAAAACAGGGAAAGTTCAAAAAATGACGATTGAATTTTTTAAATCATCATCAATTTTTCATGCCACTATACTATTAAACATATAACTATTACTATAGTGTGCCAATTAGACTGGTTCAAGAAAAATGAAACTTTTTATTCCCATAAAAGTCGCAATGATATACCTTCAGAAAGATGTGAAAAGATGCCGATTAAAAATTCAGCTTTTAATATTGATATTTAGAGGTCGCGCATCGCGATTTTCTATTTTCCATTTAAATAACATTAGAAAATTTCTCTTTTATTTTTGGAATTTCGTAGCTTCCAAACCAATAGACGGATTTCAACGAAACTAACATATTTTGTAAGAAATGGGACGCTCTACAAATAGTCTCTCTTGTCATTTTTCAATAAATGTTCGTCATTCAAACGTTATTCGACCTCAAAGACAAATTTATGGAAATTTTTTTGTCGACGACACTTTTCCGAAAAACTCGGTATACTTTCGTAGTATTGATAAATTTTCAGGAGGTTATGAAAATATATCAATACTTGTGAATCACTGCTAATTCCATGAAGAATTATAGATTTTCCAAAGAAATTTCATGGTATTCAATAATAAGTTACAAATTTTACCCCTCGTTTTCCGATGTTAATCGAGTTATTCGAGTTCGAATAACATTTGAATGACGAACATTTATTGAAAAATGACAAGAGAGACTTCTTGTAGAGCGTCCCATTTCTTACAAAATATGTTAGTTTCGTTGAAATCCGTCTATTGGTTTGGAAGCTACGAAATTCCAAAAATAAAAGAGAAATTTCCTAATGTTATTTAAATGGAAAATAGAAAATCGCGTACGCGACCTCTAAATATCAATATTAAAAGCTGAAATTTTAACCGGCATCTTTTCACATCTTTCTAAAGGTATATCATTGCGACTTTTATGGGAATAAAGAGTTTCATTTTTTTTAACCAGTCTAATGCACATTTATACTATAGTATTGAACTTATGATAAATATTTACAAAGTTTCGTCAGGTTTATGTATGTATAAAATAATATATCATATTACATAATTATAATATCATATTATTTGTAAATAACACTAAGCCTACCAGGGTCTAATGATCCTTATTCACACTTGAATATATGAGTAAATTGTGATCATTGTTTATGTGAAAAAATAATTAAAATACGCGCGAATAAACAGAAATATAAAGAAATTTGTGTACATAAAATACCACCAATGAAATTTTGGTATTCCAAATATTAATTTCAATTTTAAATTAAATGAATGATTGTATATTTCGTTTATCACTGAATTATAATCAAATATTTGTTGCAGACAATCGCCAAGGATCGAAAGAGGGAAGTGCCGATTTTGAGGAAGCAATCAAACTCTGCGGTAATATTTAATTTCTAACTTGAGGTGAAGTAGACCTTTTTAAGATTAAGACTGTTTTAGGATATGGAAGATTTCACTATGGGTTCGTCTTGCTCTGCGGTATCATGTTTCTGTGCGTCGGTTGCCAGAACGGCATCAATGCGTATATACTGCCTGCGGCCGGGTGCGACTTGAATTTGACGTCAGAACAGAAGGGTCTGTTAAATGTGGCCTTTCTGGTTGGTGAGTTGTCTTTAAAAATATTTTTAAAACCTTCCGAATATCGAATAAAATACTTTTCATTTAAGAAAATTGATAGTTTAAATGATATGTAGGGGTAAACAGTAGTGATTGACCCTTTTAGAAATTCAGCAATGTTAATATTGAATTAAACACTTACATTGAAAATAAAGGGTGGAGTTCCGAAAAAGGAGCTCACGGTTTTGGAGTGAAATTTTGCACAGAGGTAGTCCTCAGGCATATAAAAAAAAACCCCCAAAGGATTTTTGGCGCAAATGAACTGTTTACCCCCTACAGCCCCCCAAAGTTCACCACCCAAAAGTGGTTTTTTTTTAATATCTTGATAACCGTTGAAGATAGAAAGTTGTTATTGGCGCCAAAGTTTTTGTTTTTATAAACTCTATAAAAAAGATATCTATCATTTTTTTTTAAATTAATACTTTTTGAGTAATTTTGTTTTTTATGGTTTTTTTGGAGTTTTCTCGATATCTCGAGAACCAATGAAGATAGAAAGTCGTTATTGGCGGCAAAATTTTTGTATTTACAAGCTCTATAAAGCTTTCCAAAGCTGTAATCTGCCCGGTAGTGATTGGATACTGCCTGTAATGTTTTATATAAAACTTCGCAGGGCGCGACCACGAGGAATCTGATATTTCGTGTTAGCTAAGGTTCGTACCCATACCGAATTTTTAGTAAATTTCCAGTGATTGGGTGTTAGTGTTTTGTGAATCACCCTTTATAGATTATTTTGAATAACTGAGATTTAGACAAAAGCTAAAGTTCGTCCCGATACTGATTTTTAGTAAATTTCCAGTGATTGGGTGTTAGTTTTCTGTAGAGTTGAGCTAGACGAATATTTTTTGCCGCTAATAAACGACTTTCTACCTTCATTGGTTCTCGAGATATCGAGAAAACTCCAAAAAACCATAAAAAACAAAATTACTCAAAAAGTAATAATTTAAAAAAAATTGATAGATATCTTTTTTATAGAGCTTATAAAAACAAAAACTTTAGCGCCAATAACAACTTTCTATCTTCAACGGTTATCAAGATATTAAAAAAAAAACCACTTTTGGGGGGTGAACTTTGGGGGGCTGTAGGGGGTAAACAGTTCATTTGCGCCAAAAATCCCTTGGGGGTTTTTTTTATATGCCTGAGGACTACCTCTGTGCAAAATTTCATTCCAAAACCGTGAGCTCCTTTATCGGAACTTTATCCATTTGGTTTAATTAAAAATGTTAATTTTATTCTAAATATTAATTCATTTTATTAAACGAAGCGTTTGTTTATATATCCTTAAGTGAATATTAAGTAGCTCTGACAAATTTTGATACTCATATATATTAAACGAATTTGAAAATAGGAACGGTACAAAATAAAGTAAAACCTATATTTTTTATTTTAAATTGAAATTTTTTACAATAATTAAAAAATTTATCCAGATTATGAAATATTTGTTTCGTCGGAAAAACAATTTTTAATAGCCTGAGTCGTTTTTGTAGTCGTATCTATATAAATAATAATGAATTCCTCTTCGATTCTTTGAAGGAAAAATATAAATTTTCATTATATTCATGTCGTACATGATGGATTATTTTACCCGGTTGAGGGTACTTGGCAAAAATATATAGCGATGAACATATTCATCCCGTTTCTGCTGAGAGTAAGAAAGTTTATTGTCGATGGTGGGTGGGCACTGGTCTCCCTAATGGCCATTCAAACAACCGAAGTAAACAATTATAGCCTCATTTCAATTTTTGTGGCGATGGATTGAGATTAGGTCAACGACAACAAACAAAAAACAAATTACTCTTAATTTTTTTGCGAAAAAAAATTGTAATTACAATTGCAATTACAATTTGTTCAAATTTTCTCTCACAGGTGGAGTTATAAGTTCGTTAATCTGGGGTGTTTTCGCGGATGCTTATGGCCGTAAACAAATCTTGCTGATGACGTTCTTCATCGACAGCATACTCACATTGGCCTCGAGCTTCTCGCAGAACTTTCTGACCTTGATAGTGTTTAGATCTATCAATGGATTTACGTAAGTATCAATTTCGAAGAAATGATGAAATTTTCATTAATTTTATGTATTTTTTTTTTATTTTTTTTTATTTTAATTATCACTTCAGAATAGGCGCACCCGGCTCCTTAATTTACACATACTTAGGTGAATTTCATTCGGAGAAACAGCGAGCAAAGAGTATTTGCTACGTGGGCTTCTTCTGGACTTTGTCTTGGTTGTTACTTCCAGGTATTATTTTATTACTACTCGTCGATAAATACAGAATATTTTATTAGAATTTTTTCTTTTTCGTAGGGCTGGCATGGATAATTTTACCCTTACCTATATCGATAAGGTACCGAGGATTTTTGTACAACTCATGGCGACTCTTTCTCGCCCTTATCAGCATTCCCACTTTCATCGTTGCTCTCGTAGGCTTGTACTACCCAGAAAGTCCGAAATTTTTGGCCTCACAGGGTAAAGTCGAAAGAGCTCTCGAAATTCTGAGAAAGATGTATTCCAAAAACACTGGTCGTGAAGAACACGAGTACCCGGTAACTAATTTTTGCAGAAAGAAAACTGATTGAAAATTTATTTTTTAAATAAACGAATGAATCAATAAAAAAATGAGAATAATAATAACATTAATAATTATTAATTGATTGATCATTTTATTTTTTCATTTTCTTTCAACTTAATTACATTATTTTAATTAAATTTTATTAGGTAAAAATCTTGTTACCGGATTCGTCACCCATGTATAATGAGAACGATGGAATGGCATCATCGAGTACAATTTTGGAACTCTTGAAAAGTATTTGGCGACAAATTTGTTCGTTGGCTTCACCCCCTCTACTCAAATATGCTCTGCTAAGCTGGGCAATTTACTTCACTAATATGTTTGGGTATGGATATCATTGAGGTATATGAAAATTACAAAAATATTACGAATATTCTTTTCACAGATATTATGGATTTGGTTTGTGGTTGCCAGAATTGTTTAATCGTTTCGAGAGTCATTACCGAACTCATCCAGGACAATCGGTATCGGTTTGTGAATTGGTTCAGGAAACAGAGGTCTTCAACGAAACGTCCGCTCTTCAGAATCTGACGAGTGTAATGGAGAGCAATTCAGATTGCGGTGGTAACCTAGAAGAGAGTGTTTTCATAAATACATTAACGATCAATGCAGTCTGTTTGCTCGGAAATATTATATCCGGCTATCTCGCCGATCGGGTTGGTCGACGAATGATGCCAGGTGAGAAAGTAAAACTAGAAATGAAATTGAAAATTTTGAAAATAGTAGATATATGTATTACACTTCAAGGGCAGAAAATATGACATTTCTGCACTGTCAAACTAGAACTTATTCATCTAGAATTCTAGTAAAAAATATTAAGTATTTACAATAAGTATGTAATACATATATAATATATCTATTATATTTGTTATATTCTTACTTCTTTATGTTTTTATACACATATGAAAATATTTTGTTTTCTAAATGAAATTGTACGTAAATTTATTGTTTTAGTGACAACTATGCTCATTGCTGGTTTGTTCGGAGTGGCGATCTATTTCGTGAATTCGGCTCTTCAGTTACTCATTGTTACGTGTATATTTTCATTGACGATCGCCACAGCGAACTTCGTCATTAGCAGCGTTGTGGTTGACATATTCCCTACTCATGTTGGTGCAGTTGCTATTTGCATGATGACCTGCTTCGGCAGGATCGGCGCCATAGCCAGTAATTTGGCATTTGGAATGTTGCTCGATATCAGCTGTGAAATACCCATATTTCTTGTAGCTGCTATCGTTATCGGTATGTATTTCTTAAGAGCATTTATTTCAACACTACTGAAAAAAATAATGCAAACTTTCAATCTTTTTTTTCGATAAATTCGATAAATTTCGATAAATATACACTTAAAGAAATTTTTAGTCAAATTTACTATTCTTCTACTATTTTTATTAATAAGAAGACGGTTCAACCGTCTTCTTATTAACCGTTTTTTTTTTTACTAAATAAATTACTATATTTTAGTAATTTCACTAATGAGTCGTAGATACTTTTAACTTTTTGCCATTTTAAAATAGTCATGTTAACTATATCTTAATATATCTCTATATGCATACAAAAAATAATGTTTTAATTTGACAATAATAATTTTAAATATTCAAATTTTTCTATTAGCAAATCTATTTATGTCATTAAATACTATTATTATATCATAGGATAGTTAAGTTTTCAATATCAGATTAACGAAAATAATAATAATATCAATAAACAAAATAGCAGAAATTAATATTAATACTTTTGCTATTTCTCATAGTAACTTTCATTGGAAGGGCATAATTGCAATTCATTAAATAATTAGTTATTATGACTAATTTACTGTTTACCAATTAATACAGTAAAGCTTACAATGATCGTATTTCTTTCAGAGCAGTGAGTTTCACTACATTTAAAATTTGTTTCGAAATTTTTTTTATTATTTTGAAATACAAAAAAAATTTACCAATAAAATTGTAAGAATTGCTATTATTCCTTCAACTTGCTCTTACAATAGCTCTTACAAAGAGGTTTTACATCGAATACGCTTAATAATTAATTAATTAATTACTTACTAACCGATATAGTGAAATAAAACTAGCAAATTTCTCTTACTTAGTGTAAGAGTGAATAGGTAATCGATCGAGTGGATCTTTTCCTCATTTAAATTTTATGTTTCAGCTGGAGGTCTTCTAGGATTGCTACTCCCAGTGAAGAAAACGTGAAATCAGATTTTGTAAGCTAGTATCTTAAGTATCGTTTATGGAATCTCGATATCCAGCTAAAAACGATTTATGGGAAAATTAAGAACCACGAAAATGTTTCTTTATTCACCGAGCATCGGAAATTCGATATTCTTAGCATGACATTTTTATTGTGTTCTTTAGCCACGTGCATCTTATTTATTTATTCGCATAATCTCGTAACGTTGAAATTATTTGAATAAGTGGACAAATCGTTATCGGGTTGATGTTCGATATAAGTTCATCAGAATATATGTAAAACGATGCTTATTATTCAATGAAGAGCCAATTTATATTGTAATATCTCATTTAATTGTAAGAGGAAATCGAGTCAGCCAAACGGAGAAATTTTGCATTGTGAATACGCGACGGTGTATAACATGATTAATAACATGGTTAATAACATGATTGTGTAACATGCACTTGTTATTGTAAAAGCATACTCGGTAAGAATTAGTATATACATACGCCGTGAATGATTAAGTAGATCTATACGAATGAAATATTTGAACGTACAGTGCAAAAGTGCTGAGATAAAAGTGGATAGATATTGACTCTTTGTCGTTGAAGTCTTCCTAGCTCGGAATTGCCGAATACTCGAATTGCCGATTCAACTGAATTGAATTCTCGAATTGAGTTCTGCGACAAAGGGTTAATTTTTACTTATTTGTAATAAAGTGATAATATTGATAATCATGATTTTATTACAGAACAGAGTCCTGAAATCTAGAGGTTTGAAAAACCTCGTTTCTGGTTCGCACGTTAAAGTTTTATATTCGAGTACTTCTGTCAAGCATATCGTTAGCATTTTATGAATCGTACGGATGAGATTGATCTTTATATTATTTGATAATATACCTGTTATATATGAAAATTGAATTATACTTATTTATGTGTTTGGCGTTTAAAAGTTCTAAAGCTATTCTTATATGTTATTATTTATTGTTTGTGATTGAATCACTTTCTGCACTAATACAAAACAATCAAATAATTGTTGATATTGTAATAAAATTACGTCTTCATTTTTTAATCGGACAGCTCGTCCTCAACCCAAAACCTGTGCATTGAGATAAGTGAATGAATGCCTGGAAAATCTTGCGATCGTATAAACGAACTTGGCCTCGGTTGAGTTTTTAATTTCCTTGTTTATATGAGTATATGAAGTGTTTGTCGGTAAACTTGTGATAGATAAAAGAGGATACAAGTTGTACGCACCAAAATGCATCGAGTACGATGCAATAAGATGCAACTCGGTATGTAAGATGCTCAGTAGGTAAAAACGAATCGAGGAAAATTCTTTAGGGTGTAAAATTAATCGAGACACGGTTTACAAATTTGTAATCTCATGTATATTTTTTTTCGTAAAAATGAAAGACCAAGTTTCTCTCAATCTTTGATACATGATCATTGTGTAAGCGCACATAACTCACCTGGAATCGATAACACGAATATCGAAAATAATATTAAGTTCTCGGGAAGTGCGGAGATGAGATATTCATTTATAACATTAAACTAACGCGGCAATTTTCATTTTATTACCAACTGCTATTTATCACTATCGTTATAGTTTTTAATAATTAAAATGATAATATTATTGTTTCTTTATTGTTATTATTATTCAATATTATTACCATCGTCGTTAATATTTAATATTTATATATACACAATTAATCGATTCATATATACAAATATATACATTTACACAGAATGGTACTATAAATTTAAAAGTTTTTCCCATTTTTAGTTATCTGTGCGAGAGTTTACGAAAAGATTCATATTCTTGCATGTTTCGCAGCGTGTGACTGGAAATTAAAAGTCACAAGAGGTTTTCAAAGATATAGCTACTGTAATCAATATAATGGTTGTGCAAAACATGCTACTACTTACAACCTCAATATTTTTCAGTCAAGAGTCCGTTTTCACGTTGAATTTTTTTAATACATTCGGAATTAATAATATCCCGCTGGATCATCATAAACATACGTGTATAGGTGTATATTTTTATTATATCGCCACTAAAATAATAAAATGTCATTCTCTCTTGCCTATTATTTTTCATGTTATATTAGATTATACAGTAATAAATGATTTCAACGATTAGGTTAAAATTAAGTATCTAAATTGTACAAATCAAACAACGAATGTAATTACACTCAGAATTTTGCTCGATAACAAGTTAATTGCGACAAGTTTTCTGTTACAAAAAACCTAAAAATGACTAGATATATCGATTACATTTCTGACTCGTTGCTGTAATTTTTACCAAGAATTTTCGAATTTTTGTTGGAGACAAAATGACACTGAAGCGATTTGCGTACACGAAACTTTGTCGGCTTCGGTGATAACTCATCTTTACCAAAGATACACACTGCCGTGCAACTCTATGTTACAAAACAAGGTCTTCCCGCGGTAAAAAATTTAGTTGGTTTACTAAGCGCTCAAAAATTCAGCATTAAGGCACTATAAAAGATTGAGTCGAAAAATAACACCTATTTGGGCCCAGAGCGAAGGAGAAATAAAACAAATCAATTGCTAATTATATAACTTGGCTTATATGTCCTGTTAAAAACTGACCCATAATCATCATTGCTAATAAAAATAAGAACATGAAAATTGTATTAAGACGTAAATGAAATTCTTGTCAGTTGATGACAAAACTCATTTTCAATTTCACTTCAAATTTCATTTAATGATTATTGAGTTAAATTAAAATTTTTCCAACTAAAATAATATACAGTAGGATATTTCCTATAGCTGTACGACCTTTCGAAATAATCTGAATCTTTTATATTTTTACAAATGCAATGTAGCAAATGATGTATCATTAATACCTATAAATGCGGTGGAATATGTTTTATTCTGTTTAATTATCGATCAAAGTATGTACATAGAAGAACCAGTCAATTCATTAGAGTACATGAATGATATATCTCGACAAAAAGATTTTGTATTAAGTCGAACCTCATTATACAAAACATTACGTACATTGTACATATAGAATAATGAGTTAATAGAATACATAAGTTATCGAAATCTAAAGAGAATTTATCTTGAAATTAGTATCCTATTATTTAAGGATTAAGGATTATTTCGAGGTCATAAAATCTTCTTGTTTCTTCTTTCGTAGAAACAGAATCCAACGTTTCAATAAATAAACCAAAATCAGGTTCAAAAACGTTAAAACAAGGACATAATTACATTGGAATTTTCACTCATCGAACAATTAAGGACCAAATCAGATTTTATTTTTCGACTCGAGATAATATCGAATAATTTTGGTGGAAAAACATTTCGAAAAAATTCCGATTTTTATACCTCGGTCGAAAGTAGGTATACGTAGGACTTTCGGCTTTGATTTTAAGGCAGAAAGTTTAACATTTATGCCTTGCTAGCAAAGCAGGGACTTTCTGCTCTTGTAGTGTAATAAACTTATTTTTCACTTGTAGAAATTCGAAACGAAAATTCCCGCATACCAATGGTGACAAATATACGTTATAGGTATAGCTTATAATACATATCACTAATCATTTTTTCATGCCTAATTACTAATTGTATGTACTTAACAGCGAACGGCTATGAAGGCACTAGTTCCACAGACGTAATCCTTGTGAAAACTAATATTAACCCTTACAGGAACAAAATTTATTCTCGTATTCTTGTATTCTATCAATTACAAAGGTTATTTTCAAATAAAAAATTTTTCTTGGAGAAATATTATGATGTTATATAGATATTATTTGCTAAAAAGAGGCCTTTTTTCTATTTCTATCCATATGTATGTCTAAAAAGATGTAAATTCGTTATTAAACCAAATTTATTGATGTATTGTGCACGTATGAACTCCTGGATCTGTATGTTTTCTTCATACAACTTGTTGTATTTTTAAAATTTTTTATAACGTTGAAAAATATGTCCTCTAGCGAATAATTTTACGGTAGTGAAATTCTCTGTATTGCCCGAATGGATCAATGAACTCGTAGCAAACACCGAGTAAAGTGACATTAACGATTCTTTATTACGGATCTGTATAACACTCAACAGTATACCTAATTATTTCTGACATTACTATTCAATAATGGCACGCCGGGTTGCTTATTAAAATCTTCTATCGAAACGCTGATCCACCTTAAGCGACATATTCGGATAATTTTTCACGTAATAAAAAATAAAAAAACGAGTCTCGATGACGATTCTATCAGTAGATAGATCGGAGAGTCTGGATCAGCGTTGCGAGCAATTCTATAAGCAATTTATTAAAATCAACGATATTTATTTAAGCGTGTTTTACGTTTAGCGAAACAACGCATTTCTCGCTCTTACGATAAGGCACCGTCTGTTTTGAACGACAGAATTAAGGAAGAATAGAATATCGAAGAGCTAAGATGGAGGAAAAAAATGTGTATACACATGGTTTTTTGTAAAATAGAAGAAAATGTGAATAACTCGTAATGATATTTTAAGAAATATATGCTGTATTTAACACAAAAGTATTGTTTTAAACACGTGCTTTCTCGTAACAAAGTAAACGAAGAAACAACGATTTCATCTTGGTAACGACGAGACGCGATGTAAATTATCATATGAATTTAATAATTTGTAGAATTTTTCTTTCGCAATTTGTTTATCACAAACAACAAACGATACGTCGTCGAGAAGGCATTCAATGTTTGTTATTGCAATAGAACATCGACAAATTGGCAGGTATACAGTGTTTCGAAAATTTTCGTCGAGGCACGCATGTTCGGTTCCCATTTTCGTTCGGAAGAGAAGATTTTCAATTTCACATTTCATCTCTCGATCGCGCACGACTCGCTGGCACTTTCTGTCGTGTTCAGTTGCATAATAGGCACATAGAAGAGGTATAAATTACGACGAATTTTTCGCATGCTCGGGAACGTAGGTACGTGTTACGTTTGTTATTGACAAAAATTTTGAAGGACGGTTCTTTCTTTTTTTTTCATTAGTATTATTATTATCGTTACAATTATTATAATTATCGTTATTACCGGAGCTCTGAAAACGTGAAAGCGTGTGATCGGAACGGCATTCCGTATCGAGCCTGAATCGTTTGCCACAGAAATAGTATATTACACTACGCCGGCAGAAAGTTTGACATTTCTGCATTATGGCGCGCAGTGCAGGAATGTCAAACTTTCGCCCCGTCTAGCGTATAAGTAGTATACTATTTTTCTCTATACATGCACGTCGAATGCACGTACTTTCGACTTTCATTCTAAAACAGAAAATCTAACATTTATACTCTATTGTATATTATGCTATATTATGTTATATTATATATGTATATGCTGTAACCGTGCTTATTGATGGTGTACGAGTCACTTTAGCAGAGCATCAATGTTAGACTTTCTGCCCGAAATTCGACACTGGAAATATGTACTTTCGACTGAAGTATAAAGAACAATGAATTAGATTACTCATTATGGCATCCTATAATTTAAGTTTCGCATTCTATATATATTTACACGGTAAAAAATAACCCTACGATATTTACACTGACAGTGAACGTCTGAGTATAGAAATAAAACTTACGAAAAATGAACGAATCGAGCTCGGCATTGACAGGCTCAAAACTTCCCAGCGTAACAATCGGTCGTTTTTTTTACAATTCTACTATCCCTCAATGACTTCTACATACACAGTTGTTTTATGTAGTTACAGCCTACACGAGTTAAAAAATAAGACCTGAATTTTGAGACGAGGTTATAGAACAGGTTTTGTTTTTGAACTTTGTGAAAATGTTCAAATTTTCGTTTTGTTTTGCATTGAGTACTGTTTGAAGCCAACTAAACTGACAATAAAGAGTTGAAGCCATTTAATATTTATTTAAAAGTAATGGAAATAAATATTTTGTTGAATTAAATAAATTAACACTTAGAATGAAGAAATATAATTTAGAATAAAATTGGCATCTTCCCCTCAAATAAATATCTTATTGAATAATTTGAATATTTACTTTAATTATTAGTGTACAAATGTAAAATTTGTAACAAATAATTTAAACTACCATTAACTTAGGTTTTTGTGAAAAAAAACTGCAAGGAGTAATATTATTATATTATGTAAATAATTTTTTAATATTGATATAATAATATTAATCATTAATATTAAATGTTTATAATTCCCCCCATCTATACCAGGTCTCAGATTTAGGATAAAATCAGTTCATCAAAACCTGATCTATCAATAGACTCGAGTAAGGTCTTATTTTTCGACTCGGGTAACCACCTTACAGCTGATTACATATGACAAATAACATCACGATTTACTCAACGTGATATCGTATATCAGTTTTTTTTTTAAAAAAAGAAAAAATATCAAGAAAATGCTTGTTTCGATTAAACTCATGCTTTTACATCGGTATTAAAAGCGTTGGTACGAAAAAACTAGTAACGATTGAAAAGTCTAATGGAACGATCAGTCGTTTTATGTACAAAGCTGTATTATCTGTATTTCATTCGTACCCTTTACGAACTTTCTAGGCATTTTTTTTTTTCGTGTCTGCATTCGGATTTACCGAATTTCTATATAATCGTTATACAATTTTAAGCAGTAAGAAGCTGCATCGAATTATACACTTTCTTCTCGTATCCTTCCTCTCTCATAAGGATTTTGAAAAAAGATTCTAAGGTTCAGAAGCTTGCTTCGAAATTCTTTATCACAGTATCCTGTGAGTACCGGAGCGCAGCCGGTAACACCGATGAGAGCTCATGCACCATTCGCGTTTTCTCTTTTCGCTCTGCGTCGCGGTTATATAAGCTAGGAAGGCACAAGTATTGTTTATAACGTAATTCGCGTTTTTCGTGGTTTTTTCGTTTTTCGTATTTCATATGTACAAGTGTGGCGAATTAATTCGTTCCGTTTCGTCGGTGTTAAGGCGTTTTCTCGCAATTCGAAATTACTATTTTCAGCGTACTGCGTTTTTTTTTAAATATTACTCAAAAGTCAGACTTATTGTTTTTGCGTGTAGTGTATAAATATTTCTGTGAGTTCTTATTCCCGTCAAACGGTGATGTCAAAAAAACACCACCGCACAGCGCGCTTATAAAATTTGTAAATATCGATTAATTTTCATGTATGGCCACGAGCCCATCGTTGAAATTCACGATCCCTCAAAAGCGGATTCACTCTCTCTCTCTCTCTCTCTCTCTCTCGATGCTATTCGCTATCGGAAATGCCAATTTCGTAAAAGAAGGGCTTGGAAAATGATCGAACGTGTGTCTCCTAAATTTTTACTGATTCTTTAGAAAATAAATAAGCGATATCGTACGGCTACATAAAATACGCATAGTATTTCGATAGTAAGTTTGATCTACTAACGCATTTTTTTCGCAATAAACGGATATCGATTTTAGCACCACATTATAAATCCACTAAACGTTAATAGCATTTCTACAAATAAATTATAACAATATTTTATTATATAAGCTGCGTATTATACGAACGACTTTTTTGTTTTAAATAATTACAATGCGATTTTGACTCATTTGTAAATTCAACATTACGCGTTCAACTAAAATTTCTTGTGGAATTCGTCGCATCCATTTTTTCCGTTCGATGGAAGGTAAAAAAAAAACGTTCGTGGCATTGAGGGGTCGATTTTCTCAAACTCCTCTTCATCCGTCGGACGACGATCATTGTCAGATTTTTAAATACTGTTTCCCACCGCTTGCGAGATTGTAGCGACTTGTCCGGAATATACGTAGGTTTACATCCTCATCGGACGGTGGGACAGGAATTAGAAACGTACGACATTAGCCTGAACAGGCCACTTTCGGATCACCTAGAAAGAAATAATTTATTTAAAACAGAAAATTCGTTTGAAATTTAATTCTTTTTTATTTTTAATTGAGAAACAAAAAAAAATAATAGTAATTTCTTAACGAAAATTACTATTTTTTACCATCTTCATTAGTAAAAAAATGACCTATGACGACTATGTATTGACATAATTTTAGGTACCAATATTTTAAAGTAAGTATGTAAGTTTTTTGTTGAAAAAAATATATATATATATATATATATATATATATAGGATACGTTTGAGTGTTTAATATCAGAATCACTAATATAATGAAAAAATTACGAGCAAAATAGTAGAAATTACTATTGATACAACTATTTTTTACAGTATCTCTTCTACGAGAGGGATTTTGTTGAAATTCACTAAATAATTAATTGACGTGACTAATTCGTTATTCACTAGGTAATCGATACAATAAAGTTTAGTTAGTGTGTATCTTCCAGAGTAATGAATTGTACTACATTAATATAGTACATAGTTTTACTAGAATTTTTTCAAATAACAGGTTCATATTGAAACCAGTCAATTTGACTGGCAGTAGTGAATCTAGTGTTAAAAATGCTCATCTTTTTCTTTCGAAATATAAAAACTATTCATCTACAAAATAGTAAGAATTAATATCATTGTTATAACTATTTCTATTATTATTTCTATAATTTCCAACTATATATTTCTTAAAGTAGCTCTATTAGGTTTTAAATGTAAATAATTAGGTAAGTTGACTGAGTCGCTGTTTACTAATGGAATTAGTAGATTTTTTCGATGCATTAAATTTATTTATCATAAATTAAAAATAAAAATTTTACCTGCACGGCGCGAGAAGAACTTCAAGCCAGCATGGGCAGGAAGTAACTTCTTGTCTCGAATACTTGGGTCCCCAGCCCTTGGCGAAGCTTATACGAACGGAATTGACGTCGACGGGACCGGAAGAGTAGCCAGTACCGACATTCGTGCACCTAATGTTGCGAACACCGTACGTCGACGGTATGATCTTGGCTCGATCGAAAATGTTCAGACAGAATCCTGGTGGTACTCGGTAGACCAGGACGGTGCGGGATTCCGGATCATCGAGGGTTGGTGAGTTTACAAAAATCGGACTCTCCGATCTATTATAAGCCCATACGCCGTCCGGCTCTTGGCTGAGCATTAAACCTGTCGAGATTGACGAAACAATTTTAGTTCTGAAATATAAATCTATGACGAGATCTTCTCAAATTGGATTTTAAGTAGAATTAGAGTACACAAAGAAAAGATTCACTCGATTCATAGTTTGTTGTGTTGATTAATGAACCAAGGTGAAAATCAGAGTGATTCAAAAATTAAAAATGTTTCTATCCAGATTTAAATTTCTATGTTGAAATAATGATTATCTTTATTCAAATTAATTATTAAATAACTTATTTCTTAAATTTTGTTACCGAGTAAAATTTTCTTACCGAGACCTATTTTTCTACGTGTCTTCTCAACCGTTGGCGATGAATTATGATTCTCCGCAAGGGTTGCTAAACAAAGTCCATCGCCATGATGCAGAGAATCGAAAACGTTCACTGTCGACGGCTCGACCGGATATAGTCGTCCAACTCTCCCACCGTGTTCCCAGTAAGCAAGCGTACACCATTCCTTCTGACCCGTTTCACCTGTAATGAAAAAATTTAATGTTATCAATTTTTATTTTCACAAAATTATAAATCATGGATCTGAATATCTTTAATCGTATAAGACAGTTCTTGTTAAAATGCGAGTAAAACAATGAATTCAAGATGTTGACTCTAAAGTCGTAAAGATAATAATGATAATCTGTTATAAAATTACTTGTAAAATAAACAAAAAAAAGTTGTACTTGTATTGTTTTTATTTAATTGTAATTGTAATTGTAGTTGTACATTTTTTTTTCTGGTTTTTGTTTTTTTTCTCATCCGACGATGATTTTAGCTCGCAAACACTACACAATCGAATTTATGTACTTCACAGTTGTATTTTCGAAACTAGAAAACGATTTTATTTATAAAAAAAAATTATCAGAATAAATGTATAATTTATAATACGTGATATAAAAAATACGTATTTACGTGTCACCTTTTAAATGCGTATCTGGCTGAAATTTAATAGGAAATCACGTTTTGACATTTCGAACAATTCGAATTTCATGAGAATGACAATAACTACACTTTGGCGAAACAACTCTCTTGAACTTATCAATCCCAATACCCTGATCATCGAAAAATTTCACGCATTTTAATTTGAAAATAATGGCGTGTATTTGAAAAATCTCGGTCTGCATTTGAGACGCATGCGACGACGAGACCGCGATTATCGATACTGGCATCGATGACGGTATCTTATTGTCTCGCGATATATTACCGTAAGAACGCCGTTATCTCTCGAGCCGATCGAGAGTGCGTACAGGAATTGGCTTCCATTTGTTTGCGGTAGATTAGATTAAGCCCGAAGACTTTTAAATAGAGAATTGGGAGTTTCGTGGGGAGCCGAGGCACCTGTGTCGGTTCGCGCTCGGAAAAATGAAGCACGGCGCCAGCGGGAAAGCACGGACGATTCTCGTGCCAAGAACGAGCCAATCTGTCTACCCACCCTATACCCTTTTTTTCTTAACTCAAGATGAACCTAAGCACAAATCAATGAAAGACGGCTCCAACATCTTAACACACTAATCAAGTCATTTGCGTTCAGTTTGTAGTCTTTTTGTTTATACTTTGGTCGAAAGTGCATACTTGCAGGAATGTCAAACTTTCTGCCCTCGTAGTGTTGTATACAATTTTTCTCCCTTCTATTATTATAATTGAAAGATAAAGCACGCTAAATGATGTATTCTTAGAGAAGGGAGTACCGTGCAACGATCACTCGACACCCTAATTCTCGAAGCGATTGGTCCGGTTTGTTCGGGAGGCTATTTTCCTGCCGATAATCCACTATCTCTTGTTCCGATACCGGCAGCTATCGATCGAGAATTCAACGTTCGCTCGCGTTACTGATTTCAGCCTGCTCGAAACGTACACAGGCGCAACAGACGCAGATACGGATACCCACACGGTAGGGATCAATTATCTGGCAAATATTTGGCGAAACCTCGTAAACACGCCAGCCGAGTGCCAAATCGGTTGGTAACAATGCCTCTTGTCGTACAAATTCGCCCCTTCTCGCCCCTCGAATTTCGCGAGTGCATCGGCGAATTATGCTAATTCGATCGACAAACTCGTGGAGCTCGATTTTGAGGTTGTGAACGTCTTTGGCGCGAGTGCGAAGTGCGTGAAACGCGCGTTCACGAGAGAGAGAGAGAGAGAGAGAGAGAGAGAGAGAGAGAGAGAGTGAGAGATGGGGGGAGACGGGGCGAGGCTCCACTTCCAACCGCGATAAAAATAGATATTACGAGTTTACCGCGGCGCCAAGATTGCGGGGTATCGCGACGATTACGTCATCATGTTGTAGCGCGACTGGTCGAGGCAAGGACGCCCGTCGCGTCGGCTCTTCGTCGCTCATCGACATCTTCGTCTTCTTCGTTGCGGAAATTCACGAGGTGCGCGTCTACTCGCCCAAAGTTGGCTACTCGCGATCATACCGAGAGAAATCCGCTAGTTCGATTTTACTATTACTAACAAGCCATCTAAATTTCAAGTTTACGCCTTCATTCAATTGGAAAAAATTGATCAGTAAAAATTGAATTAAAAACGTAAACTTTATATGTATATGTATATGTATGCCTCGTTTGCGATTTCGCAGGAATAATATTAATTTCTACAGATTTTGATCGGAGGACTGAATTTCTAAAATTAAAAATCAATCAACACTTGAATTAATATGAGAAAACTCAATGAGAAAAGAGCAAAAATTTGGAAGAAAAGAAAATTACGCAAAGTATTCTATCGACTCCCAAAATACGCTAGTATTTTCAGTTTGTACGCACTCAAAACATTTCCTATCTTATGCTTCATTGATTGGACTTACGGATTAGTAAATAGTGAAATGGTTAAATGGATTAATTATCTAGTGAATTCAAATTAAACTTTTAGAAAAATATCACAGTATTTACCGTTATTATTAGAATCTGAGAATATATCAAATTATCATTTTTCAATGTTCGGGTCGTTTTAACTAACAAAAAATACTAAAAATAGTCAATTTTATCAAAAATCCCTCTGATTTATGAGATTGGCGGATTATAAATAATAGTGTTATTACCGCTTTCGATATTGTATTCACACTCAGAGAAATTAATAGTCCCGTTTACTGTTTTCAACAGACAATAAAAGACTTAACTATGTAATAGTAGTAAAGTGTAAAAGTTCTAGAAACTAGTAACAATAGCTACATGTAGGAAAAAGATAATAAAAATTAACGATATTTTAGTTTGTTTGGTTTGGTAATATGATTAATATCTCGGATGGTAATATAAATAGTTATATAATTGGTTCGAATTTACTAGATAATTAGTCGGTATAAGTATATTAAATTAGAAGAATTTTTTCCCACTGTAGGTGAGATACACACATATGAATCACCTTAACATTCGAGTAATTAATAAATGACAATATTTTTTTCATTTTTTGAAAAGTCAAAAGGTTAGAAATAGTAGCTTCTAATTATTCGTAAATAGTCGTATATAGATTATAATTTTAATCGCGGAGGGGACGATCGGCTCAATCGGAAATAGCAATTCGGTGAGATCGACTCGATTCGAATTAACCTAATTTCGGTAGAATCAACACAGCTGTCGATTTGAGAGAAAGAGGGTTTGTTTTCTCGGCTGCGAATAAGCGAAATCGCATCGCGAGCGTTTCGATACATAACGAAACACGTCGATCTCTTCTCTCCCTCCAGTCTCCTTTTTCCCTCGTCTTCAGCTTTCTCGGCGATAAACTCGGTTGGCAATTGCGACATCTGGGCCGATGCGTGACTCGTTGACGCTCGAGCTTCTTTTTCGCTACCGTCTTTGTGCGAAATTACGAGCCGCGAGATAACGATTCGGACAGCGATCCCGCGATAAGGAAGCGGATCGTCCTCGTTTTTCCTCGAGTTCTTCTCGCGTGAGTTGACACTTAACCTAAGATAATCGGTCGAATTTTATTAACGCTTTCAGTTGAACGGAGCCTCGGCTGAAAGAGTTCCGAGTGAGATATGAAATTATTCAATTTTCTTCAACTTTTTCGGGGGATAGTTTGCTACAATTGACGTAAGACGATAACGCGTGTCGCGTAAAAATTTTTCGATAAAAATTGTTGTTGAGATACAACGTTAATCGCGAGATTGAGTTTCAAGGCGCCGATGACGAATACGCGGAAATGCTCTGAGATCGGCCAATTATAAAATCAGAGTTGTACTGCCAGTTGGTTCGATCGCGATCGCGATAAAAGATTCTATGTATTTGCCTCTCCTCTCGCTAAATGCGCCGATTCCACCATTAAATACAAAATTATTACATTTTCCAAGTTTGGAATTTCAAGTTTAACTTTCAAATTGAAAGCTATAGTTTCATGTTTCAAGTTTTATACAATTCGAGTTTTTTAGCTAGTCAGAAGCAGTTCCAAGTCTGGAATGAATGAACGAATATATCTTTCAGCAGGTGAATAAGATACAAGTTGATTCGAATGAAATTTGGCGAAAACGACTTTTTCATTGGGATGTTAACCAACTATCTAAGTTGTTGGTTAACATCCCAATGAAAAATCCATCTTTGGTTATTCGAATATTTTCGAATGACACGCGATCACATTGGGGCAGCCTGTATATGTATACTCGCGGCGTGTAAACATGGATAGGAAGGAAAAAAATAAGCGCGTTCCAAAGACACGCGCGATACGCAAGCGAGAGTCTGGCATCTCGCTTGGAATGCGATATATCGTGTGCAAGTATGTATACATGCATGCATATGGCAATCGAGAATGCAACTTTTCGTACGACGATAAGATTAGACTCGTGCAATTATCTTTGCCATTTTTTTTTCCTCTTTCATCCGCGAGGATTTTCGCGCTGGGTGAAAATAATTCTTTTCCGGTTGGAATGAGAGGGAGTAACGACAGATTCTCTATCCGTCTTTCTCTTTTTCCTCCCATTCGGACCAAATCGCGCAAATGTCACGCCGTAAATCATTTCTTCGTATGAGAGATTCGTGGGGGGTAAATAACGACTGATAATAAATTTCGCGCGGTTCTAGAGGTGGAAAAGGATGTTTGGCGGAAGTATCGAAATTAGTCTGGTGTCCGTGTTTCTCTTGCTCGTTTTGGCGTGGTCGCCAAAGCGAGGGGAGCCATCCATCCGATAAATTAACGACAACTACTTGTAAGAACGTATTTTGCCGTGAGAATCCGAAATTCATCGCAGAGTCCATGCACGGTAAATTATTCGGCGCCGAGATCTCCATTGGCTGCGCTTTTGTGATTTCGTTAGCGCTCATTACGTGCGAGATGGAAAAAAGAAACGAGCGAAGAAATAAGCGATGGCAGAATTGATTCGTGAACGATTCGAAATGGACTAGAATGGTTGATATTGATTTCTCAAATAATCTTCATTGATATAATATTTATGAAGCACAATTATTCAATCTACGAGTATAATGAAAATAAAAAAATTAGTTGGTAACCGGAATAGAACCCAATTCACAGGGATACTGATGTACCGAGTGACGGAAATGAAAAACAGTGCATTCTGTTGTGTTGTGTGCGTTATCAAATCTTTCAATTTAACAAAAATTTCAAATCGTTGGAAAAACTGTATTAACCCTTTAACAGTACGAGAAAAAAATAAGTATGCCGCAAAATTGTATTTAACAGCTTTTTGACGTGCATATATGCAAGTTACAGAAATTCTTCTCATAATATTTAGTGAACAAAAAATTGTACCGAAAACAGGTGTACCTACTGTGGGTTGTGGCTGGCAATAACCAAAAAAAGTCTCCTATACTTTGCTAGAATTCTAAAATTCTTGAGTGATTCTAACAGAGTATAAATGTTAGACTTCCTGTTTCAAAATCAAAGTCGAAAGTACGTACTTTCCACCTCATACGTAGTGCAGGAATGACACACTGTTTGCCCTCATAATGTAAAATACTATCGAAAATTTGAAGTATGCGGCTGGGACATGACGAAATGAATGCAATTAATTCACACGAATTTATTTGTAATTCGCTCTCTTAACGGTAAAGGTAGTAAGAGGTGACTGGTGTACGAGCCGCGGACGTGACCCTTGTCCTTCAAACGGCCTTTCTACGAGGAAGACAGAGGAAAAAAGAGAGAAAGAGAGAGGGAGAGAGGTGTAGGTACACCATACGCGTCGCATACCTACTAAGCAGCAGCGAGAAAGCCGGCCACCTCCCAGCCTGATATTACCCGTGTCTCTCTACGCGACTTGCCGGTATACCTCTCCTCGCACACGAGTCTACGTCACCGCTCGTGCGTGTGCAATAACAACACACGATCTCGCATAACTTGCGATAATTCCTCCGGACTTCTGTTTTGTCCTTGTTTGTTGTTTACTCTCATTTCTTTTTTCTTTTCGTTTCCGACCGACCGTATCGTTTCACAGTTTCTTTGAGGGACGATGCGTTCTTGACTAGTTCCTAATTTTAGGAAACTTTTCAAGAAATTATTGTTAAAGATAATGAAATAAAGTTTGTAGGACTTTATGCCTACTCTCTCGAAATAGGTAATAGTATATTACACACCAAGGGAAGTAAATGAGGAAAAGTCTCAGATCACATGTTTATCAACCTCGGCTTCGCCTCGGTTAACAATTACATGCGATCTGAGGGTTTCCTATTTACTTTCCGAGGAGTGTATACGATTTTTCTGTGATAAAAATAACAGCCAAACATACAACAAAAAGTTGGAATATAACAAAAAAAATGGCGGCGATTTGAAAAAAAAAGTGATGTTATTTTTACTGTTTGTGATTCAAAAAAATAACAAAAATGAAACTTTCAATCCTATTCTAGACTACGCTAAAACTATTCGTGGATAGAATATGGGATTAAAATTTTACAACAATCGGTTCAGTGGTTTCAAATATATCACCCCCCCCCCACTGTCGACCAGGAAACGTTTATTTTGAAAAGTTTTTTTTTTTAAGAAAAATTTCTCTTTTCGAAAAATTCGTTGAACCACAACACTTTTAGATATACGTACTTTATAATAGTGCAATAAAAAAATCGATCTATAAACGATTTCAAACCAAAATGATCCCTTAATTTGCCATTTCCTTTTTACATTTTTTTCTCGCTACAATGGAAAAATTTAACAGCGAAAAAATAAAGATCGATTATTTTATACGCTCGAACCGAGTGGGCATCGTTCTGTTGCACTGGTGCAATTCAGTGGTTGGCTGATTTAGTTTCGGCCTGTTCTTACCAAGAAGTCTAAAATTGCCAGCAGGCCGCTGACTTTGCGAATCTTGGTTTGATCTTTACCGTGCTTTCGATTGTGTATGCCCGAGTCAACAAATTTGTACAGTTTTTGAGGAATTTGTTTTTCATATTCTTTTATTTTTGTATTTATACAAACAGAATCATATGTTTCATTCAAGCATAAAAACTTGTAAGCAATATCTTTCATCATTACCAGTACTCTCTTAGTAAGCTGTTAAAAATGATCAGCTTTCGATCCCAGTCCGTTTTGAATCAAGAATTTCGTTCAATTATCAATAAATCGTTTTCTTTTAAACTTAATCCTTATTTAATTTAATCAACTTTTATAAATACGAAAAAACTTATTTTTTTAACTTATACATACTTATACATGCAAAATTTCAGTACAAACACCGAACAATACGAGTGAAAATTTGAACAAAAAACCAATCATATTTTTCGACTCTGGAGGGATTTTGAGCTTGCATTTTTTTACAGTAGGTACAAAAATCTCAATTCAATTTTTTGCGTTCTGGTAGAATCTCTTATCACCCAAAGATGCACGCCACGCGCGACTTCCGATCGAACTATAGTATCGATTGGCTGACTATCATATTTATTTTTATTTCTCTTCCTGACGCTGTTGATATTGGTGTGAAACTGAGAATCATTGGGTTTCTACGTGAATCGATATTCCTTTTATTTTAAATTACGCCATTTTCATTCATTTTTAAACAAAAACGTGTTTAGGGCAACAAATTTTTATTTTTTCATCCAAATATTTTAACACCTTATTATCCTATCGATCTCCTTAACACTGAAGTGAAGAGAGTACGAAATACATTATCTTTGAGAATTAGTTTTTTAAATCATTGCTAGTTCCGAACAAGAGCAGCGGGAACGATAAGAGAGAGAGGGAGAGGGAGAAATTCGATATAGCAATTACCTTCGGTTCGATTAATTACCAGTCTTGATTTAGTTTAATTTTACGATTTTTCGTTTCGTACACGGTTCAATCGAGATAATCGGTGTGCCGATCTCACCAGCTGGCTCCGAGATCACTTTCGGCTCGAGGCAATTTAATCCGACACGTAGGACGAGCCATACGCTCACAGAGAACGTAATCGGAAACCAAAAGAATCTAGACGCGAAACGCACTAGATTGCCTTGAGACTCGTCCATCTCCGACGGATCAATGAAGACCTATACGTTCTCCATCTCGTCCATTGAGATTTCGCCGCTCTCATGCGCGCTGCGAGATCTCCTTTTGTACGATTAACCCTTTTACAGCCACCAAACACTTGCTCGACGTGAAATTTATATGAATATAATTTTTCATCCTACCAAGTTTTTTTCGATATAAATATTCGAAAAATTATTATTTTATACTTTTTATATTTTATTCTTATATAAATACGACAGGAGATCCAACTTTCATATTTCATTTTTATAAAGACAAAATTCAAATATAACATTGAATAAAACGACTAAGAGATCATTCAACTTCGAGCTAAGCAGTAAACGAAATGTTCCGAAACGGGATACTTGTTGCTATGACCGAATATGAATCAAGAATGGAAGAAAATCCTATCGAAATTTGCGAGAAGCACAAAAATACGTAAAATAATAAATTACACTGCACGTCATGATACTCGAGACAAGAATGTCAACATTTCCGTCCGTGTAGTGTATATTAGTTTTTTTTGCCTAATGTATAAAAAAAAGCTCTTCGGGGTGAATAATCTTGATTCAGGGAAAGAAATGCAATGTTCGAGATTTAGGAAAGAAGCGAGTGAAGTCAATTATTGGCCCGTAAATCAGAGAAAGATCCGTATAAAATTTCGGAAAATGACGATTCCATCTCGGGCGACCTAATGGAGAGGAAAAGTAGTTGTGGGAATAAATAGGAGAGAAAGAAAAACATTTGCAAGACATGGAGAGAGAGAGAGAGAGAGAGAGAGAGTGGGGTGACAGGGGGCAACAAACAAAGTCGTAAAAGTCGTTTCGCTTCCTGCAAGCGTCGCGACGGACGATGCGTAGGCGCCGTCCGATCGCGTCGGGCAGTCGCGCCGCGCATCGAACCGCACACTACCTTGCGCTCGCGGGTTACTTTTACATAGATAGATCGATAGATAAGCTTTTACTTATTCATGTGTCCCGCTCGCGCGAGAGAGCGGGAGAGCCGGCCGTTAACGAAAAGTTGGCGGGTGCAGCTCGTAACAAAAATAGAACCGATTCGTTCGAACAATTATCTCTTCCCCTCTTTCGTGTACCTTTACGGTTCTAATTTGGTTTACAATGTAAGGGAGACACGAGAACGGAATCAATTGAGAAAATGTGAAATTTAGAAAAAAAAATTTCATTCCCCTATTTTTTTTATTTTAACAAACTGATATAACGATTGTATGTTTAGTTCACACGCCTGTTTCAAGTATGAATCGAGAAAATTAGATTTAAAGTAACAAAGAAGAGTATTCAACAACTAGAAGTAGTAATAATAATTACTAGTGAAACAATTTTTTTCGAATTTTCAAACACCGACAAAAATTTCAAACATTTAGAAATTTGAAACAAAAAGGTAGAAGAAAAAAACCACAGAATACAAGTTCTAAAAACACGTTTTGAATTTTCAAATTCAAATACTCATATAGATACACTACAAATAATTGTTTAAGCAACAGACTGAAGAAATATCGATTCGTTGAAAAATTTGATATTTGTTAAACAGGCAATAAAACAAATCTCAAAATTTACCAGAAGACTTTTTTCGATGGGTATAGTAACAGATGTCAGAAAATAGGGAAGATCATTTTTTTGTAATTTTTCAAACTGTCAAGTTTAATTTGGAATGTCCCATATATCTTCTATTTGAAGTGAATTTTACTTCTAGTAATGATTATTTGAAATTCTAGTACTATCCGACTAATGCTTCTACTGGAAAATTAGAGTAACCGATAATTGAAATTAAGGGAGTCTGTGTACACACCTTAATTTCAAAGAAATCACTTTAATCCTGGTAATGTTTGCTTCGTTTTTTTCTCCGTGTAGAATACGCGGTTTTCGAGTAAATTGCATATTTCATTATCTAACTGGAGAGTATTTTGAGCTGGACTGAGTTATTTCAATCGTAATACTTAAAGTAATTTTTGGCTGGCTGATAATAAAGTATGACAATTCGAAAACAGTTTAATAGACATCAGGATAAAAAGTAATGTTTACGTTTAAAATTTTATGTAATATTTATTATTTCAAATTGTAATTCATGTCTGATACTTGTGTTTTGAAGAAATGAGAATTTTTTTTCTAATCTAATATTGGATTAAATGTGAAATTTTTAGCACCTACTGTACCTAAAAAACTAGTCAGTATACATATATTTTACAATTTTATTTGTAATGACATTTAAATTCGGTGATACGAGTTAATGTTTTTGTTAAATTTATAATTATGAAAAAGAATGAGAATTTTCATTTTTAACATCATTTTAATCGTTCTATACGCATAAATTTTCAACGCTTTTTATTAAAACCTCAGCACCTCGACACAATTTCAAAACTTGTACTCCCGAAATGACTTTATCGCTGAGAAATCGAACCGATGATATTTCTCGGAAGGCTAAAGATGTCGTCGATGCAACGCGCGTGGAAAACCGATGGAAGATTGGCGGGAACAACCGTTGGCGCTAGGTGTAGCGAGACGGTTGCAAAGAGCGAAAGAAAGAGAAGCGAACAAGGAGAGAAAAGAGGCCTGAGAGCAAACAATAGAACGCGTTTGCGAGTTTTACGTCGCCGTCGCGTCGGCGCCAGTGATTTTGACCGTCGTCATCGTTCGTCATGGCGACGTTCGCGAAACAATCGAGAGAGGTCGAGAGACTCTCCCTAAATTCCACGCGATCGTCCAAAAACTCGAAGAAAAATTTCAGTCTTGAAACGCACATGTGCGGCTATGAGATAATTTTTATTCTCTTGTAGTTTGCGTTGGTCGAACGCTTGGTGGTGCCCCGTAAATCTCAGCCATGAAAGGCGTCTACTCGCTGAGGATTATCGATATTTTTCGAAATCCGATATATCTATATCGGAAGTCTAACTATATGTACATATAGTTTCGGCAAGTTTGGCAAATAGCGGCTAGAAATTTTATTTTCAAAAAAATAAAATATGAAACTATTTATTCACCTAATTTAATATTAGATGATTGATTTATTGTCTTAATGCTAGATCTTTATGACATTATATTATGTGGATCACAGTTATGTTAATCATGGTGCTAAGTATGCTCAACTTCCACACTTGTCAAATTTTTCTTAACAAACAATTTTTAAATTACTGAATGAATCGAAAAATTAAAAAAGGCGAAATATTCATTTTTATTGAATAAGAGCAAATAAATATTAACTATCATTACTGAAATAAATATTTCAAATGTAATAAAACTGTATTCAATTTCGAGATCTCAATTGATTTTAAATGATTAATAATGCATTTTCCCAAAAATTACACACGCACACAGTTATCGAACGTCAATTTAAAATATTCATTATTGTTTCATAGTTATTTTTGTAATCGATGATAAAAATCGATCTTTTTCATTAAATATCGATAAGTCGGTAATCCAAAATTTTTAAAATCGTCTTTACGATATCGATGTATTTTTTCAATATCACCCAGTCTTACCAAGGATGTTAGAAAGCTCGAAAAATACGCACGACAATCCGCGATTCCAATGAGCAAAGTCCCATCTTTGACTGTGTAAGATACGTGTTGACGCTTTGTAATGGGAGAATAAAAGATGGCCCGACGCCAGTGAAGGCGCCACATACCAGGCGCCGCCTAACCTCTCTTTTTCTTGTCTCTCCACATCTCCCTCTCTCTCTCCTTCCGTTTCATCGTACTGTCTCGCTCACACGCGACACTCGCCACGCCAGTCTCTCCTTGCTCCGTCTCCCTACTGCACCACACCACACCCCGTTTCTCCTTCCTTCTTTCTCTCGCTCTCTGTCTCTCTCTCTCTCTCTTTCTCTCTCTCTCTCTCTCTCTCATTCTCTCGTTCACTCGTTCTTCCTCTCCGCTTCTCTTGGGCCTTCGTCGTTGGGTTCGCTTTTGCGAAGGACCTCTTTCGGAATCTTCCAGTTATACAGTATAAACTATGAGAATACAAGCCTGGTACACACATCATAAGCGAGACTCCTTTCTCCATTATAGAAATTTTTCCCAACCCTTTGAGAGTCGAACGAGCTGTGCTATTTTAAAATTCTAATTAATTTTTTGTTAAATTCTTACTCTGAGTACATGGATTTTTTATTGAATTTTGTGTTTTGAGTATGAAACATTTTTTGAGTTAAGATTTCTTTCAAACTTATCCATAGAAAATATATATGCAATTAACTTTTTGCCACCGAAGCTCTTGTCCGATGGCTTTCTCTTTTCCAGGAAAATCAACATTGAAAAATTCAATGATTTTTTACGTATGAGGACCAAGAGTCATCGTTCGATAACTTTCCAGCTGATATGCAACTCCGAACTAGAATACACTTCTTATTCTCGAGAATTCAGCAAAGAAGATTAAAATTTTATGACAGATCCTTCCAAGCTGTGCAATATTGGCCAAATATTGGCCTCTATCGATTTTCACCGAAGAATCTAAGCACTATGTAAATAGGCGACAGAGACCAAATTCAAATTTCCTCCAGGATTTTTCTTATCGTTTATCCTCGTCTAAAGGAAGCATAATGAAGAATCCTCTTGTGGTCAAACGAGAGACAAATGAAAAATAACGGGAGCGCGTGGGCGTTTGGCGTAAATTGTGAACTATAAATAGTGAAGTATGGTGGCCCTTTCGTGGCTCGCGTATTGAATGAGAGACAGAGATATAAAGAAAACTGGGAGTGAAGAGTGTGCCTTTCAAAACAAAGCAATTGATTCTTGTCGCCAGTGAGAAAGAGAGAGAGAGAGAGAGAGAGCTCGATGTCATTGCACCGTCAGAATTCCTACGAACGACCTTCGTATTCCCCTGCTATACGATACGCAGTATGCACGGTTAGTCACTTCTCTCCCTCTTCACCGTTTTCCCATTACAAATTTCAATTGCGTACCCGATAGACTGACCAGACGTTTCTCTCTCTCTCTCTCTCTCTGTCTACTGGTTCCTCGTTCGAGTAGAATTATTGGGTATAAAATACTCAAACTGGAATGTCACATTAGACTTCGTTTCTACAAAGTTGAGAAATATCGAACGAATCATCTAGCAAAGTAAAGCTGCACAGAGTAATTTATGGAAAGAGTATTCGAGTATCCACGAAGATGCGCATTCCAAGCCTGGTAACTCGAAGAGCGATCAATTCCCATTGAATTATCGTTATTAGGTGCCTTATTTTCATATGAGTCTCTACTGAAAATTGCTTCAAGTTTCTATTAATGATAAAATTCTTTATTGTTTCTAGTTCACGATTACTTGAACAATTACAAACCATGAAAGAATGGAAAAAAAGATAATTTTTAAGAGTGAACTTCGAGGAATTGTAATTTTAAATAAAATGCCCGTGAGCATTTTTGGAACTCCAACTGGAGCCTTTACATGAATATCTCTGTTTTCGAATTGTTCAATAAGAGGATGGAAAATCTGGAATGCTCGCGTCCTGTTAATAATCGACGCGGCAATTAGCCAGCGTGAGCGGCTTTCTCTCGTTCTTTTTCTCTCGACGTCCCTTTAGTCTCCACTCGACTATCTCTCTCCCTCTCGGATCTCTCCTCTCGCAAACATGCGAGGCTCTCTATCGTCTACGTGCCAATACGAGCTATCTGTCTTATTCTCTCTTTCTTTGGCCACTCCAACTCGGCTCTCCTATCTCAAATCTAAAACCACACACACTGACCGTCCCGACGGCGCAAACACGATACGTAATGTCTGCCTACTAGAGGCCAAATATGCGCGGACGCTTCACCCACGCGGACTTTATCGTATAAGGAGACTATTTAAAGAGGTTATTATTGATTTCGAAAGATCCCCTCTTCGCTTCGAATTTTTCGTCGAGCTCGTACATTACGCGTGAATTTTTTTTGCCGTTTCTTTCTACATTCATCCTCCCTCCTCCTCCCCCCTCTCTTTCTCTCGAATAATCGTCGAGTTGAAAATATTCCGTATAAACAATTTATTTTATGAGGACGTGCAACGGGGGCGAGTTTTCGGTGCAGTTTATTTCGAAGCTCGTCTCTTTCTAGCTTTAAAGCCGTTTATTCGTCTCGTTCTCGAAGAGCGTGCTAAAGTATTTATACCCAAAGCGCGCTGTAGGTCAAAATATGGCGCGCGCGAACGCGCCGGTGGAGCGATGTTGTATATGCGCTCGCTCTCTTCACGCGAAACCAGCTTTCCTCGCGTTCGAGTAACGCCGCGAGAGACACGATGGGAAATTGAAACACATGGCTCGAGTTCGCGAAATATCCAGCCGGTGGATTCAGAATTGTAGAAATTTTTATCGCTTTTTTTCTGAGCCAAATATTCCCGCGTTTAGACTTATTTTTAACTTTAAAAAACTATATCGCTCATCATAAAATTTATTTCTATATAACTAGCTTTTTTTAAATAGGTATGTACATAAGGACTAGTGTATCTTATACATGTCGTCTGTAACTGATGTACTACATATTACCATCATATGTGAAAATTTACTTTTTGAAAATCTCCGAGTCATTCGCGTTGAAACGCGAAAACAGAAACACATGACACGTTAAAACACAGTGAAACAAAAATCAGAGTTCGAAAATTTTCACTGAAAAATAAAATATTTGTAATGAAGAAAAAAATTCGAAAACTTTGTTGAAGTTGAACAGAGAATTTTCACATATACGCTCTCTTTTCAAATATAGCAAATAGATTGCAAAAACTTCTCAAAATCCTGCTTTTCTTATTCTTTTTCTCAAAAAGTAAAAAGTGTAATAAAAAGTTCCAATGAAGAAGAATGTGTTAGAATCAATCAAAAAATACTCTTAAGTTTTCCAGAATTTATGGAGAGAACTTTTTATTCTTAAAAAAATTGGAGTTTCCAAAAAAAGAGTTTTGAAAAATTTGAAGAAAATCAAGAGTATCCCTCGAATAATTTTAAAACATTTTTGTTACCTTAAAAATTCCACCAAAATCTATAATTTATGAGAAAACGTGATGGAATCTGTAATGTAACATTCATGTGATCAATATAGTTATTAATTAATTTACAAATCAATTGTTTCATTGCACACATCAATTTTGCAATCGAAATTTGTTTCTTTTCTAACGATCAGAGCGAGTCAAAATACAGTAAAAATATCGCAAACACTGATTCGAATTGTATGAAAAGTAACGAATTTTCCTGAAAATTCGTAGATAAAGTAGACTTAGTAGTAAGACAAGTAAAATAAATTAAATTTTTACAATAGTTAGGCGATTTATTAAAATATAATTCTGAAAATTGGAGAAAGATCACTGGAAATTTGAGACAAAATTCTTTGTTTTCCAACTAATCGCATTAGTAAGCATTCTACTATTCTACTGCACGGTATCTCAGCGGTGCGCGATTGGCGCCGCAATATCGACGACGATTGAAACATTGGAACGAAAGAAAAGAGAAGACAACCGACACGGAGGGAGGCGTGAAAGCAGTCTTCTCGGAAGAGCATGCGAACTTTGACAGATGGCCTCATATATCTCTCTCTCTCTCTCTCTCTCTCTTTCTCTCTTCTCAATGCTTTCGTGGAACGAGCCATTTTATAATGACCAATCGCGTGCATTTTCCCCGTTGAGAAAATCATCGTCCTTTTCGGCAACAATTGTCGCAATCAATTGTCGAGGAATGGTACATTATCTAGTATACTACAACGGCAGAAAGTTATACATTCCCGCTCTACTATAATTACTAGTGTAATTATTCTAGCAGTGCATAAATGTTACCCTTTCTGTTACCCTATACTTTCGAGCAAGACATGAAGGAAAAATATTGTTGAGACTAGCTAAAAGTGGCATTTCGCAGACGAGTTATCGCTCTCGGCAAATAGAGTTACGTTATCTAAGAATGGAGAGGAAAAAAGAAATTATTAGACGTTACGATCGATGTTTAATCGAGAATATAGATTTATTAATAAACGCTGTCGTAACCTCGCGGTTTAAGTAGATCTAATTTTTCTTTTCTACGGCGCGCGATACGAAACGGATTAAATGCACCGTACGTCGCGCAACGACGTTGACGACGGGCGATGGGGTACCCAATCAATCCCTCATTTTATTAAGAGGCTTATTCGCGCCGCGATTTCATTCGTCTCAAGTGGCTCGATCCAATTCCATTTGAGAGTACGAGAGGGATTCTGCGACCATCCATTTCTCTGTCTATTTCTCTCTCTCTCTCTCTCTCTCTTTCTAGTTTTTGACGAATGGGGCTTCCCACACACGTAATCGCGTGATTTATGAAGCGTGAAAAATGGTTGCTACAAATCGCAATCCTGACGTCTTCGAGGCAGAACTTATTGTAAAATCAAATATCGTAAAAGAATCAATCGTATCTCGAGCGGGCTATTAATACTCTCATACAGCCTTCACCTGCCCGTGCGGTTGCAGATAACGACACCGCCATCGCTCGGTTATTTGCACGGAAATCTCCCGCTGTTCCAAATTCAACAGGCACGACTGTATCGAGTACCAACTGGGTTGGTAAATGAATCGCGAAATCGATTATCCGCTCGCTCATTCAACGAGATCGACTGTTTTATGGAATTCGAACTGCATCGATATCGAGATCGATTCGCGAGAGTTACGAAAGTCATTGAAACCGGACGAATGAGAAAAACGTAGAAGCGAATTCGTAGCGATATCTCCCCTTTAAGGAGTTTCATTCGCGTTCACCGGAACGCTGTGCCCTTGACTCTGTTTTCAAGGATTCTTTGTCGAGCTAGACGAGCTCTGTAGCACTTGCTGAGAATCGAAACTCCGATCCATTACAGTCGGTTCTACCTGATAATCTATCGCTAAGGGTAAATAGTATTGTTGGCCAGTCAACAGTGATTACGACCGTCTGGCTAATTATCGTATCAAGATTATGATTACTGTATGCGATATTCATTGATATTGTTTTGAACAATAGGCACGTGAATATGTGGTATTTGTCAAAATAAAAATTATTGTTTATGTCGTATAAAAAATATATAAAAGGGAGAGATGTATTTTATTTATACTAATTCATACGTGTATATGTGTTTTGTTTTCTGTTACGTATGAAATAAAATCAAGATTTTTATTTGTTTGTTTGTTATTGTTTTGTTTTTACCATTCGATTCGGAGTTATTTAACACTAGATTTATCGAAATTTTTTTTTCAATAGTAAATTTACATTGAAACCAGTCAAATTGATTTCTAATGGTAAATTTAGTGTCAAACGGTAAGTCGTCGAAATTAAAAAGAGAGTATTAAATACCTCGAATGCAGAATAATAAAAACAGGGAAAATTGAATTTGAAAATTTCTAAACCGGAACTTTTCATTAGTTGAATTTGAAATCACTAATTGCAACATAATGAGCTCGAAACGAGCGAGACGAATGACGGAAAATTAAATGATTATCCAATGTGTGGTAGAAATCCTTCGATTGATAACGATTGCTGTGCCAAGCTGGCGCCAGACTGTCCTTTCCCCCTCGATCGCTCCTTTTTTTTTCTCACGCGAAATCGGAGAAACCGAGACAAAAATAGCCAGTTAATCGAGCGCAATTTGTATTCCTGACTCCATTAGGTATGCTTCTCCTATTCCGGTTGCGAGTCGCGTCAAATGAAATCGAGAGAGGGGAATGGAAGGAAATTAGCGGAATGTGAATCCATCGGGGAGCGTGTCCACGATTGAGAAAACCCGAATGACTGAATGAATGAAAACCAGTCGAGAGTATGTTTATCACTCGTAAGGATAACAACTCGGAAACCCGACAGAGTCCCTCGATAATACTCTCTCTAACCTCCACGAGATCTCGTAAGAAGATACTTTCTTACCAGGGATTGTCTAAATGCTTTTTAAATCTCTTTCGAAGTAAACTTTTTTTTTGTTATCAAGCTTATCTTTAACTTCGAAAGTACATGTATGAAGTTGCACTCAATGAATCTACTTCGGACTGCAAAGTTGCACTTCTGGTGTATTCTGATCAAACATATTCTAATAAATCAATTTTTTTGTTAGTCGAAAGTTGAATATAATTTGACAATTAGACTTGTCTATTTCTTTAATCGGACAACTATATTTGACTAAAATGTACCATTCGATTGAAAATTTAAGTATAACACTTGGTGCAATTTGATGCGTAAAAAATTATTTTTTAAAGATAAATTTTGCCATAAAGTCGAAAGAAAGTCATGTGACTTTAGTCGCGAATTTTTCCACCCCTGAATGTCAATGGAACGGGGCAGTTTGATAATTTTA
This sequence comes from Goniozus legneri, assembly GCA_003055095.1. Taxonomy (NCBI): domain Eukaryota; kingdom Metazoa; phylum Arthropoda; class Insecta; order Hymenoptera; family Bethylidae; genus Goniozus; species Goniozus legneri. Next base: position 74,146 of record NCVS01000864.1, read on the forward strand.
AAACTGGGGATGAGGAATAAAAAATGGCAATTCGGCAAACTCGAAGCACGTCGTAAATATAACCGTAACTATAAAGTCGATGGGTGATTTTGATTTTATCACACGGTTTGGGACAGATGGTAGATTTCGTTTACGCGGGTGGACACGAGCAACCTGTTGCTTCGAAACTCGACACCCGGCGTTCGCGCGCACGTGACGTCTTTCCTCTTCCCCTACCCCCTAAACCTACCGCAATTACCAGTATCGTCATTGAGTTCATCTATGACGGGTAACGCTTCGTAAAGAGTCGTTCTTCGTCATTTTCAACTACCCCTAAACAATCTTTAAACAATTAACAAAAGTTTTTACTTCGAATTCAATTATGTATCTAAATTTAATTTTTTCGATAAAATTCCGAGAGCTAAAGACAACTGTTCAGCAATTTTGGTTTAGTAGTTAATTTGTTCGAAAGATGCAACGAAAAAATTGCATAATTAGGATATTAAATTTTTAAAAAATTGTTGATATTGTGGAAATGATATGAAATTTTTTTTAGAACTCGTAAAGATAAAAATTTTGACTTCAATCCAAACAATTTATCTTTGATACTATTCGAGATATACGTAATTAAATATTTTAGAGGATGAACTTTGAGGGGTTATGAAGGGTGAACCGGTTAGCGATCGCAAGAAATATTTTAGAGGAACTTTTTGTACCTTCAAGAGCTATCATTGTACGAAATTGTAGCTCGATAGCTCGGACATAGCCTTAAGAACTTTAGCCGATGGAACTTTAAGTTTTCATAAATTATTAAAATCATAACGAAATCTTAAGTGGAATTTGTGATTTCCTTGTCGACGAAGCATCGCATCGGCTTCTTTCCGCAAAATCGATTTCGTTACTGCCGTTATATACATAGTATACATAAACAGACGACCTAAGCGTTGCACGGACGAAGCGAATGGCAGGGAAAAGTTTCTAAAATGAAAATAAAGCGATAAAATAGACGTTTTATTTATTAAACTTAGTTTCAGAAAATTTTTAGAAGAAAAAAATTGGTGCAAATCGTTCATGAAATTTGAAAATTTGAAATATTTTACGACATATAACCACTCACGATTTAACTTAAAAATTTTTGTCGGTTTCAAATTGAAGCGATTTAAACTCAAAAAGTATTACATTTTTCTTGATGCCAAATCTTTTACCTAACGAAAGTATCCCCAATTTCTTTGGTTGTTCAACTATTGTTTCTCAATTTTTAACAATGGGACGAATAAATGTTAACTTGTAAGAGGTTATTTTAAATTCTCTGTCTAAATTGTAAGTCTCTACGCGAGATCTATCCGTTATTATTTGTTAAAAAATTGAGAAGTGCCGGTCAAAAATACTGTAAAATATTTAGTCAATATTCTGCAACTTTTTTCAATAATATCGAAGATCATACTATCATGTGATGTGAATTTATATTAATATTATATCACTTTCTTCGATAATGAATATGAACATTATCTTCATATTATTAATATCTGATATAATACTTGTTAATATATTGACATTTTACGTATATCTTAATTGTTTCAGTGTTATACGAAGGAAAGTATTAAAACTATTAAAAATTAGCGTTACATAGTTTGAGAATTACTCTTGACAGTAAAATATGTTAATCACTGATTTATCAATATTTCAGATTATTTTCATAATTTTCATTTGAGTTTTTTTATCCTCAAGAGAATAAACTGAGCTTTAATTTAAGCTTGTCCGATTTCATTTACGATCGTTCATTTTTGTGTTTTCTGTTTTCAATTTAACGATTTGATGTTGAGTTTTCTCATATTATTTTAAACGCTGACTAATTTTTGACTTTTGAATTCGCTAATTTAGCATGAAAGTTTACGTTTATGATTCAATTTTTATTCATAAATTTCGATATTCCAATTGAAAACTCAAATCTTACAAGTCCCATTAAATTTACGTAACGAGTCTAACTTATTGAGCACCCGTTATAACCGTAGTAGCGTATACAACGAACTACGCTCGCGGTACACGAACACGCGTCGAGTCGGCCGTCGGCTGACGATAAACGGTGGGGGTAGACGAGAGCGAGTTTGGCGCGGTAGTGGGGAGAGTGGCGCGACAGGAAAGAAGGGGCGAGGGAGGGGGAGGGGGGCGAGGTCGAGACACGCGGCAGCTGTCTGGCGCCAGGACCCCCTCTGCCCCTTCCTCGACTGCCCGTCCCTGTTCCCTCAAACAGTCGTCGCGCCGAATGCCACCCACCTTCGTCGATCTATCGTGTGCGCCATTCTCAAAACCTGCATCTCTCGTCGAGAGACTTGGGAACCGGCCGACCGACCGGCCGGCCGGCCGACCGGCCGGCTTTTCTTCGCTTCCTCTCTTGTCCCTCTCTCTCTCTCTCTCTCTCTCTCTCTCTCTCTCTCTCTCTCTCTCTCTTTCCTTCTCATATTCGTTTTGAAGTACAAAACTCGATTTGTTTATTTCCCTTTTTACTTTTTTTTTGTGAAATTCTTAAATGTTAAATAGCGTTATAGAATAACTATTACAGGTTTCTTTCATGAACTTCCAACTATTCCAGGTGAATTTATCGACAAGTTATTTCTGTTTTTGAAAATTTATAAATTTTCTTTTTTTAGCACGAGAGACAATTTTTTGCGTATGGGATAAGAGAAGAAATTTGAGTCTCTGTTTCGCTTTAGACTCGTTTTGATTTCTCCTATGACCTTCCCGGGACGATAACGTCCTCACCTTATCAGCCACTCAACGAATTGATTTGCGGTGCTATCGAAAACGCTTCTCGGATTTTCCTCTTAGCGAGAATTCGGAACAGTCGATGTTGCAATTTCCTCATCGGGGTTTTCTCGTTTTCGTCGTTATCGAGAGACCGAGTGGCGGGGAGGGGGCAAAAAAGAGAGAAAACAAAAATAGGGAGATAAACCTCACCTATAATGCCGTTTTGCCGTTTCGCAATTTATTATGGCGCCAGGCCTCGTATCTATAGTATGCAGATATGGAACGAACGATGGCGCTATAATAAAACGCTTGGAAAGACAGAGAAAGAAAAATAATGTAACAAATAATAAATATAGTCATGGTCGAATAAATAAGCTATCGAGGTGGTGTTGGCGTGATTGGCGCTGCGTGCGCATGCGTGCGAATATGAATACCAGCGAGTAAGAAGTTTTTTTCTTACCAATCTCGCACCGAAAGCGAGTTTCAAAACGGAAATGTGAACATAACATTACGTATATATCTGGTGTACTCGGTGTCTCGAAAATATTACGGTTCGCTCGGTCGATAGACTCGTAAAATTCTGACTGGAAAGTAGTTTCATGCAATTGTGTGCGCGAAGCACGTGCGTGAAATTATACAATATTGTTACATACAATGTTGTATGTAACGCGGGTGTCAAGTATCGCTTCATATCCTTGTCGCATAAACTACTATTTTTGTTTACGATCTAATGTTTTCAATTTATTCCAAGTTTTCGATAATCAATAACGATTTCTAGCTTCTGAATAGTGATTTTCTTCGTAAAAACGTGGACTCGCTGTCATTTTAGAACATTCCGTATATACGGAATATCGAGTGGAAGAACGACCACTGTGAATAGCTGTGAATATTCATTCGCTTATACCGATCGCCTACCATTCTCTTTAAGCTCACACTCTCTTTTTCTTTCTCCTTTTCGCGATACGGTATCGATCTCGGTGGTTTTTTAATTCGCGAGCACACCGCGTGACGTTATTCTCGAATAACTTAACCGGCCGATTGCGATTTTATTCAAAGCAGACGTCTCGTCGCTATAAATAAGCCTCTCCGTGAGAAAGATTTTTCTATCCGATCGAATTTTTCTTCTCTCATCGAAGAGCATCGGTGGCCTTTGCATTGGCAGATAGCGGAATCGAGCGAGGTCTCGAGATTTCATGGTATAAATACGGTTACGCTAATGTCGCGATAATTAAACACTCGCAACATCCCTTCTCGATGTGAAAACACTCGAGTTTCGTTTGAACAGTGAGTACGCGCGATTTATCTATCGCGATGAAACGAGGAAAGTCGGAATCTTTGAATCCATCACGAGATAAACTCCAGCAGAACTGTTTTCTTAACAATTCTATGAAAACTTTTCAGCTCAAGATTTACGCGGAAGAAGGTTCAAGGTTGAAATTCGTTAATGGGGAAATCAAGTATCATTGTAATAGTAGGTATATTATACACCATGGAAAGTAAATGAGAAAATGTGTCAGATCGTATTCAATTGATCCTTTTTTCTTGAATAAAAAATTTAATTCTAGATAGTTTTTAGTGGATTTCTTTGATTTTTAGAAAGGGAAATTGCATTCCTCGTCTCATCTTCGAGTTTTCAAATTTTATTTTCAGTCGCGAAACAGTTTTTCTCCCTTTCGGAAAAAATAAGATTACCTTCTCCGTTGGTGGTGAGGGAGCCGGGAAGCGGCAGGGGTGAGCTGTTTTTGCTCCGAGGTTGATCCTCTTCGCTGGGCGCACGATCTGAAAATAAACGTGCAACCCCTTTAGATGCTTTCCTCATATCTCTCTTTTTTTTCCCTCTCTCACGCATTTACAATTATTCCGACTATCCATGCTCTCATTCTTCCCACTGAAAATTCATCAAATGAAAACAATAGTATATTACATTACAAGGGCAGAAAGCTTGAAATACCTGCACCGCATTGAAGGAATTTCATAGTTTTGATTTTGTGACAAAGAGTCTAAAAATTATACTCTGTTAAAATTACTCGCACAGGGTATAAATGTTAGACTTTCTGTCTGAAAATCGGAGCAGAAAGTATGTATTTCCGACCGAGGTATAAAAAAAGAGATTGTTAATCGAATATATTAATCATGATGAAAGGTGAAATCGAATCGAGCAATTTGCGGTTGATATCATAGTCAATATCATAGTTTAGAAAAATTTGAGTTAAATGAGACATCGACGATCGATAGAACGTTCCATCGAAGCGAGGAGTCGCAGAAACGTTGCGGTTCATCGCGGCTCGTTACAGGTGATCTGCCATTTTATTAATTTCCTCTTACACCAGTACAAATACGTGTAATAATCAAGTCGACTCTTGCTCTCGCCGGTGTGGCAAAAACCGCAGCTGCCGCGCGTCTCTCAGTCGGAGCAAAAAGACACGCGCCAATCGTGAATCATCGAGAGAAAGAAAGAGCGAGAGAGAAAGAGAGAAGGGAGATACTGGGTCTCTGGAAGGTTTTCATCGTCGCGGGAAGACGAAGAAGAAAATAAGAGGTGATCGAGTCGTCGAAAATAATGATTCCACTCTTCTACCGTGCATAATTCATTCTCATCTCGAGAAGATTCTACATGCGCGAATATGGCGAGGTTATCTGTTTCTCTCTCTCTCTCTCTCTTTCGGTCTTACAGACGAAAATCGTGAAAGAAAATTCCCACTGTGGCTTATTCATAATTTTTCTAACAACATGAAAATTCTGAACCATCATGCCTCGTCCACATTTCGACTTTTGACACATAGTTGCTTGTTCGCGAAACAAAAGATGAACTGACCGATTTTTGGGAACGCACAAACCTCTCCAGGACGTCATTCGTGACGGAAGGAAGAGTTGGCGAATAACCAGTTGTATTCTACGATAAACTCTTCATCGCGACAAGGTTCCGACCGCTTCCCGTTCCAATCAATGTAACCTAAGTATTTTCGCGGAACAAGTTCGGATACCTTGAAAGTAGACCAAAGGGTTCCCTCAAAGTACATTACATCGATGTTTCTATCTCCCAAGAAATGTATTCTTGGTAGTTGTACGGTTTCCGGGGCGGTTCAATTTGATCCCGAATTTTTATAAATCTCGTTAAAATACAACAAAAATCAAAAGTGAAATTGTTTTATATAAACAATAGTTAGAGAATAATTTCATTTTTGTATGGGTTTTCCGATATTTTACTATATCCCGATAACTATTGATGAGAAAAAAGTGCATTTTGCATCAAAATGTTCATTTCTTTGAGCTCTACAACAAATATTGTAAGCATTTTTCTGATACGAATAAAAGTTGTTGAGTAATTTAAGTTTTTTATCCATTCGTAAATATTTCATTGCTACGATTTTGTAATTTACAATTTTATGTTTTCGGCAAGCGTAAATACTACCCTATCACAATTTAAGATAACAAACGAATTCTAGTTTCAGCTTCAATGTCAGTTTTTGTATTAAATCAAAAGGATTTAAAAAATTTTTTTAATTTTTGTCCTAAATTAATAGGATTTTATTCGTTATACTTTTTCTTGACGACCCATCATATTCTTGTGAAATTTCGTTGAAAGATAAATCCAAGGGCTTTCATTTTCCTTATTGAATTTCTTGCGAGTCACGCGATTCGCGGATGGAACGGGATCGGGAAAGATGGTTAATCAAAGCTGGGGAGGTTAAAATTGTGACGAGATTAGGATCTCGAGAGAACGAATATCGTGATTTGCGTAAATCACGCGAGACTAGGGAAATTCGGTGAGAAATGCCGCGCTCATTTTTGTTTACATTATGATTATTATTAGTTTTCCTATGTTCGATACAATGTTACGATACGGCAGGATACTAAATTCTTAGATAATAAATGACAATAATCATAGTTAAAAGTGAATAAAAAATAAGATACAATACGATAAACTATCAACAGTTTCCAAACTCAATTTCAATAAATTACACGAAATGTTTCCAATCGGATGAAAAGAAGAAAACTCGCTACTCTGAGCGAGTGAAACTCGTATTTCACTTTCGGGAGCAACAAGTGTTCTGGAGTTTCATCCCTACTCCAGTTTCTTGCGAGTGAGATAAAGGGGATGAAACGCTTTAAATAATCCGTAAAATTCATTTCTGTTTGTGAATTTTCCCATTCTCGAACAGATATTCTTTTCAACTCATACCTATGAGCTACGAGTTTTATAAACCTCCATTGAAAACAGTGAATTATTCCTGGCGGCGCATGAGTCGAAAATTATTGTCTTCTCAAGATCGATTATCGGCGCTTTTCGCTGATCTTATTTATAAACTATGAAATTTCGTTAACTTGCTCGAATGGAAATTCAGAAATTCTGGTGGATTGTTGAGAGTATTTACAGGAACAACACTACAAACTTGATCTTCATCGTTTCATTCAGTAATTGATGTTTTATTTATTCAAAATTCCTTAACGAACGCATCGAAGATTGAGAAAAATTTAATCAATTCGACCTTATTTATTGAATTCTAATAAAAAAGTAAAACAAACAAAAGTTCAATCGAAAAACATTATCGCTGAGGCGTGATTCGCGGAAAATCTAATATTGAGACGAGCGAGTGTACACAGCAGAAATTTTTGGCATGTGTATCCACTATCGACGAAAGATATTGACCCAAGGTAAGTTCGAGTTCTGACTAATCAGTTCTTGAAAAACGTAATTTTCATTTATTGCATTAGAAAGGCAAAGAGAAGTACAACTTTCATATGTATATTCATAAAAAATTATATCGAACATTCACGATAATCTAATCGAATGATTCTTAGAAATAGTTTGAAATGAAAAAATTTTCGTTTATTCGAAACGTAAGGCTTGAAATCGGAACTAGTAAAGATAAAAGTTGTTATGGAAAGCACAATATGTTTATTGCGAATGGAAGCAGCGAACGTGCACTCGGGGTTCGATTGTGCAAACCAGTTTAGGACTGAAGCAGCGCAGTGGAGTGGGTAGAACACTGCGAAGCCTGTCGAAGATTAGTTTTGAAAGAGCGATGACTGTGTTGGCTAAAACAGGAGGATGCCCATTGGACCGTGAATCTAAAGGAACAAGACTGAGATCGGAATTCGAAGAATCTGTGCATGAACACGTAAAAAATTCGGAAACTTAAATGAAATATGAAAAAAGTTATAAAATATTTTGAAAATATGTTAGAGGTGATTATCTGACGAGATTTTTTTTCATTTTAGTGCTATTAGAAAATTTTTGGACACGTTTGAGCTCAAGCAAAAAACTGGCGCACTAAGTCGATTGGATGGATTGGAATAGCTGAAAGGGCGACGCCATAAAACTTACACAGTCTGAATACCTCGTGTAAAAAACAAGCTCGGCTTACATGTGTGTCTCGGTAAAAAGGATTAGCAAAGGCGCGCTCGTTGTCTTGCATCGGAGCAGACAACGGCGGTGTTTTTTCCAGCCGGAAATCATTTCCATTATCCGATTAATCGCGACAAGTTATAATTTTCTTTTTCGACATTCCTTAAATATAAATGCAATTGAAATTTAATTTTCTTCCCAGGGAGATTCATTGAGTTATGATGAAAAGAATCGATTTTGGTTCCTTTTTGTGAGAACAGTTTTAAAATACGGGGATTTATTGAATTTATTCACTCCAATTCAGAAATATTACTAGAGATAAAGAAATATATGTAAATAAAAAGTTAAAAAATTTACCTTCAGGTCTCAGTCTATCGGCAATAAGGCAGTACGGCGGTGGAGGTGACTCTGTAATAAAAATAAAAATTCGCAATTAATTTAATAATAACTAATGAAAATTATGTAAAATTTAAAAAAATAAAACAACATATTCGATGTAAATTATAAAGAATTAATCCACTGTCCCCTTTCTGAAAGAATATAAAGTTTAAGTTTATTCGAAATCAAAAATTAAGATGTTATTCATTTGAAATCCTCATTCAGGTTGAACTCCACATCTATCCAATCACTTTAAAGAAACTTTACGAGTCTTGTTCATTGTTTACAAAATGATCCACAAACAATGTTATTAAATCAGATTGGTCCTTGGGATCTGGCGTTCCTGTCGATCCAAGAGGATCGATAAACTGAAGGCGCCGGAGGAGAAAAACAAATTACGTGAACTATAATAAAACGGTAGCAAGTACGTTCGATGCGATGTGTAAATGTTAAAGATAGCATCCTATACGATCGTTAGACGCCAACGACTACGTACGTAAAATTAATCTTAGAACCTGGCGAGTCGAGTTTTATTCTAAATATAATAAGAAACGTTCATTTAAGAAAAAATTATCTCGAGCATACACGAGCGAATTAACAGCTCCATAAAAATATGTATTTTACAAACTTTGGAAAATTTCACAATATAAATAGGTATTACGTAATATCGAGTGGCTGGGTAATGCTCATTCGAGTCAATCAGTACCAAAAGAAATCTACTTATTTTTTGCTCTCAAACTTTTATCTCGAATTACAGACGACCATTGGGATTACATCGATGGTCATGATTAATCATTTTCTCAAATTCGTGTTTTCAATCGGAAGTCGAAAACCAGAAGCAATTTTCCGCGGTCTTACGTTACGAATGATAAATTTTCAAGATTAAACGGATCCCGATGCTCCGATGAGATACTGCAATCGCGTTTTCAGCGGAATTGCACCGATCGAGTAGTCTACGAATAAATCGTTTATGTATGCGAAACAAGATGTATATTTTACGGCTCCTGGCAGCCAGTTTTCCGCGAGATAAAATAATAAAGAATGCCATCGATTTGGATCCGTTCGGCGATTATCCGCGCTCCGCGTACCGCCAAGTCCGTCAATAAAATCGACAAAAGTGCCTCGAACTCCGTTGCCAGCGGAGACTTCGGTTTGGCGCCGGACGAGATTAATTTACGGCCGGTGGATTTTCCTGAATCCATGCATCGCGTGAAACTGGCTCACTCTCGAATTCGAAAACGAGCCAGCTCGATTATCATTCTTCGCATCTACGGGTCACTTCGAAAGGCTCGCTTTTAGTACTTTAATATTCGAAATTGAATATCAAAAAGAAAAATAAATACGGAAAGCTTAAGAAACGATACAATTTAAACATTTGAAAATTTTTATGCTAGAATTATAACTTAATCTTTATTTAATCATTATCTAAAATAAGAATTTCACACTTTTAGTAGACATGGCAGCGAGAGATACGAAAGCTCTTCTGAAAGTGTGCGTGTATCAATTAAAATTAAACCGCTGACTCATGCGGATAGTCGAAATTCCGTAACTCGAGGCTCACAGTCGCTCTCGGTTTGCCAAAACGTGGTGACCTTGGTTACCGTTGTCGAGAGTATGCGATATGAATGGCACCCCGACACACTACCACGACACACTATACGAGTTTCGATTATTTTTCAGACATCTATCATAATCGATAGTCTACATCTAGTGAGTTAAATTTTTTCGTTCGAGAAATGTTATCGGTTCAAACGTGATTAAGATTTTCGATGGGTCTCCGATCGCAATCATCATTTTCTGATGCGAGTATGAACCAATAAGCTTAAAACGAAAATATCCCTATGAAAACACACGCGCGTGTTAAAAATAGCTCACCACAAGAATGCAACAATTAAAGAGATAGCGAAGTAGAGACTTTTGAACTATTTTTCTCCTCTCTTTCATTGACTTACTCTCTCTCTCTCTCTCTCTCTCCCTCTTTCTCTCGTTTCAGTTATTGAAACGTAAAAGCGAATAAAATGCGTTATGAAAAAACGTGTGTGTGATGATCTTATGACAAAATGCATTCTGATGTAAGAAGATAATTTCGTGATTTGTAGACAGAAATTTTAAAGAAATTTTCGAGTTTCAGTTAAGTTTTAGTCTCCGAAATGTGTAAAAGAGTGTAAAAGAGTTTTTCGAGGAGCATGTGCTGCAGTCGCAGAGTGTGTACTGAATTCAAAAGTTCGGCTGGATTCGGTCAGCTCCTCGGCTAATGCCGGCTGGCCTCGGCAATTAGCTGGCGCCAGCAATGACACGCGGCGGCGCCGGTGAGCTAGCCCCTCTACCTCTTCTTGGTCGATGTACGTCGGCTAAGTCGGCTTTCTCCCCACTCCTGCCTATAGTTTCGTCTCGCTCGCGCAAAAGCGAGCCATCCTATATGACCTGTACACGCGTTTCTCGACAGGATACTCTCTCTCTCTCTCTCTCTCTTTCTTTCCTTCCTTCTGCACGCACCAGTCGTCAGAAGCCGGCTGCCAAACGTCTACCTATCTTTTTTTCTCTTCCTTTTCTGCTCATTTCTCGTTTCATCGTTCAATTTCTACTAGATTCCGTTCCCGTGTTCTCAGCCCTTGCGCCTTTCTATAGACTATTCTAAACCACTCGCCCGGTTTATTTGATCTCTTTTCATAGATTAATTTTAATTCATGAATTATTATCGACTCGATACTTTTCGATTTCTAATTGATTTTAGTCGAATTATTAGTCTTTTTACTTGGCTTATTCGAAGCTATTTTTGACGTGAATATTTCTCATGTTATTTGAAAATAGTAGTGCTCTTTGACGTGTAAATACGTTCAGTAAAAGTATTTAAATATACATTTTCGGAGATTTAACATCAAAATTTTGAGATTCAACGCTAAAACTGCGCTGTTTCTGATTTTCAAATGCAATGAAACTTTACATACTTATTCGTCTCAATGAGTTATACAAGGATATGCAATGAAAAGGGGTGGAATCGTTTATTGATATATAATTGTGTTTTCAGAAATGTTTTAAAGAGATATATCGACTTATTTCATGAAGAAATTTTTATCGAATTTTCGTTGTACTCCAGTGATGTAACCTTCGGACATAGTAATTTCGATCGTGTCTCTTGTTTACTCGATACTTTACTAATTCCCGTCGATCTTACCAATTCCATAATACTCAAATTAGACAAATTAGACGAATTCGATTGACTAGGAGCGAGATTACAATTTCGTTTCAGCTTTTTATTTGGAGTTTCATCTACGTTGAGCATACGGTCTTTTGAGGGAAGAGGAGTTCGGTTCTCCCATCTTCGATCTCTCTCGCATCTGACCGAAAGCACCGACGGACCTAACCGCACTCATGATCCACCCCACCAGTCTATTATTAGATACTGGACCCGACACGAGCGAGGGAGAGACTCGAGAGACGTCGAAATTCCATAGACGTCCGTTATTTTAAGTTTTTGGAGAATTTGTATTCTAGCGCAATCCTCGAACCAACACAACGAAACTCCACAATTTGCAATTTCGAAGATAACACTTCCGCATGTTGGGTGAATGAAGTTAATCTAACCTTTTTAATAACAACTCGAATTGAAAGCTGAGTATAAAACGATTTCAGGTTTACGAGCCTCAAATTAATAATATTTGGAAAATTCTTCTAAAATTTTCAGAACCTCCTATTGGTAAACAACTTGCAAGTTGATAAACTCGGTTTCACGTCGAACTCCGACAACTATTAGCGAATCTTTTTTAACATATACCTGCTTATACGTATAAGCAGGTACGTATTTGTATTCCTCATTAGCGCGTATAATATATTTCAATGTGCGTCGAAATAGCGCGAAAAAAGCAGGCACACTATTCTGCCGTATATTGATTATGAGTGCTCTTTTCTCTTAACGAGTTGTCCTCTCACTCTCTCTCTCTCTTTCTCTCTCTCTTCTCTCTGGCATTCGCATAACGCATTCGCAGATTAAAAAGTTATTTATAAAACCGTCGGCGTGCGCTTACATCTGGTTTTGCAGAACGCGAATAAAAAGAAATATTTACGTAGGAGGAGTAGGATAGGGAAAGAGAAGAGTAACGAGACAACTTTGTCGAAATGAGTAAACGAATGGAGAGCGTTGGGTATATGCGATCTAGGAAATCGCAGAATTACGTAAATTGTGGCGTCGCGGATCCTCCCAGTCTCGATTGTTTTTTTGAGCGTAAGAAAAGTGTGGTGTAAATGAACCCTTAATAGAAAAAATCTATAAAATATGTGTGAATATATTATTAAATTCTTCAATAGTAAATAGCTCCCTCATGTCCGATTCAAATTTGCAGTTATCTTGCTTTTTCGTTAACTGAAACTTTTTAACCTATTTAGTATTTGAAGGTCGCGCAGTTGTTCCGAGACACCCAGTATATTTTATTTATATATTCTCTTTTCTATGAAATATTCGCCGGACCAAGTCTCACACGCGTGTGACCTCGTTGTTTACTCACTCTTGTGAGGTATATTTTTCTTACTTAATGAAAGAATCAGTGTGTTTTTTACACTAGTACACGCTATTTTACAGTAAACTGTGAATGACTCGACACGAGTAAGACAAGACAAGAAAAAACGTAATTTGTTTACGATAATTCATGTAATCGATAATTGATAACAAAGATGAAGCAGAAAAATCGAATCGATGATACACGATTACAGAGCGGGTCGTAGCAGCTACAAGCACCAGGTTCTCATGGTGTATGTGGTTATGGTCTATCAAGGATACTACTGATGGCAATAGATTTTTGTCCAAACTAGATCGGACAGCATTCCACAAAAACGCGTTCCAGGAAAATTCTGTCCCTCTTTTCGTGAGTACAAATTCTGTTTATAATTCATCATATTAAAATGGATCTCTCGACTACCCGTTAACTACCAGCCGTCAGCAACTGCAATAGAACTATGCGAAAGAACCGTAAACACGGAAAAGATTGCAACGTCTGATATTTTGGCAATGTGACGTCAAAATATCATCTCCAAGAATTGAGATCTCTGTGTGGCTTAAATCATCATAGTTTATTTCAAATTTTCGAAGAAAGTTCAATGCGTAGAAAATGCAAATCACAAACGAATTAATTGAATTTTTATTCCTCATTGGAGAACCGTCAGGATTAAAATAATAAGTCTTGGTGGATTATGTTGAGTATTAAACGCCAAGTATCGACTAATATCTACTCAAAAATAAATACCGAATGACTAGCTTCAATACTAATTTCTTCAATAAATTCTATTTTAACGTTACTACTATTTTTTCAGACTTTGGAATACGAAAATCATGTCTAGAGGCTATATAATATTTAAAAATGCTAAACACACACACACACACACACACATATATATATATATATATATATATT
>NCVS01000865.1:8274-73234 GCA_003055095.1 Goniozus legneri
CCCCCCCCTCCACCCCCGACGCTGTATAAACAGACAAGGAGCTACGGCGCGCTGTCTAGTCAGACGCCGGGGTCCTACTAAACGCGCTATCGTCGAGAATCCGAGCGATTTATCGGAGCCAGTCGGTAGCGGGATTTCAACCTGTAACGATATCGGCTCTCTCTCTCTCTCTCTCTCTCTTTCTTTTTTGCGCCCCGTCCAACTCCTTCTCGCCTCCCAAGCTAAATTTCTTTTCTCGTCTCACCGCTGACTCTCCCCTAACCCGACGATAAACAACATCGATCAAGCCGGTACTTTGAGCGTATCCCACACCCTCGCGAATCACCTTAATTTCTCTTGTACGAGACTGCCAACCGAAGAACGTCTCACTCCGGCCACTCTCATCGAACGGATTTTAGTGGGTAAGGGATTTCGATATCGCTTCGATTTAGATTTCTTTTAAATTTTGTTTCGGTAAAAATGAAATTTAGATAGAAATTAAAATTTTCAATTTTAAAACTTTTCTAATTGTTTAATGTAAAAAATTAGAATGAAAACTTTATGAAATTCTGGAATGTGTTTAAAATACTCATAATACTCGTAACAAGGTCAAATAATATCAATTCGCTTTTTTTTTTCATTTTAATGCATACGCAAAGATGCAGAAATAAAGTTAATCAGTGATACTGGAAAAGCCAGACGCGCATGTGTCGGGATGGTACGTTGCGTGTGTACGGCGAGGAGCGTTACGGGGACGGTTAGATTGCCCCCGGGTGTCGTACTGAATTGCGTGGGTGGAGCTTAGAAGTCTCGGACAGAATAGAAACCGATTAAGCGAAACAACCGACTGACAGCACCTGTTGATACTGTTCGCCACTCGTTGCGTCCTTCTTCGGAGAGTTTCCATTCTCTTCGCATCTCCCGAACAAGTTATTATCACGCCAGGAACGAAGAAAGGAATCGCTTTATCCTCCAAACCTCCTTCTCGTATCTCGATGTTTGGCGAGGGTTCGAACAAAATACAATATTTTTTTTACTAAAATCTTTATTTTTTTTTTTTTATTTCGTGGCGATCTCCTAAATAATAATTAACATAATTTAATGTAAAATGGTGACGTAAGAAGAGAAATAATAATAACGACGTTACATTACAATTGTATGAAGTTTCTCTTAACATAATAAACGTATAATATATACACACATATAAGATGTATATGCATAGCGCAATATTTCTTGACGTATACAACAACGTTGAAATTATGCAAATGATCGATTACCGATTATTTCATTCTTTTTATCGACTTCGCGAGAGATGAGAAAATATCCGAATCATAAGCGTGAGCGAAAATAGAATGCTTAATGCCGATCGCAAAGGTGATTTCTTTTGGAAGAGCAGCTCGCGAATTGAGCTCGTAAATGTTACATGTAAAATAAGACGATTTGCAGCAGGTAAAAAATTCACTTTTAGCGCAAGTCGATTAAAAAACCGAAACAAATTAAGCACGACTATTGTACTAGACAAGTTGTTGTTTTTTTTTTTTTATTTCTTATATAAAAACATTAAACAAATCTCACCAAACATACTATCCCGATCCTTGCAATAAGAAATTTTGTACATTTGGCAATCGTTGTCTCGTCAAAACTCATATTACACAAAATTCGTTAAGAAATTATTTCAAAAAGTTATTCGACAAGAATTATTGCCAAAACAGCCAAGAAAAATTTGAATCATACTACTGAAAATTATTGCAGAATATGACACAATTTTTCAGTATAAATATATGTTACACTCGGCTCTTTCCTCGCGTTATAAAATTATAAGATAGATTCGTCGCGTCAGAGAGATTTAAATGCCATAATGAGTGTGGTTCGATCCAATCGCAAATCATATTACAATTTTCGCTGCAGCAGTCACGAGTTAATACGTCGTTCTTTTTAATACAAGATTTTCTCGTACTTCTAATGCGGGATAAACGATATTTAATTACAATGCATAAGAAGAAAAGGAACTCGCTCTGCTTTAGTCAGTCTTCGAATTAGAATCCAAGTTTAATCGCTGATGCAAAGTTAATTACGCCCTAACGATATTACCCGTTGATTCTGTTATCCGCAATGAGAAAAATTCGGTAAAGTTTTCCATAGACAGGTGGGAAGAATACTTAATGGCTGGATAATCGATTGTACCGACGTTTGTTCAAGAAGAGACATAATTTCGTGTTTCAAAGCCGAAATTTTCCCATTATTCGTATGTGACGCGCATACTATATTCCCGAATTGAACGATAGTTCAAATTTTGTCAAAAAAATTTGTCGCCACGGTGTAGACTGTCGTCCACGATAGGAAGCTAAGAAAATAAATCAGTACTAATCTTATTTCAATAAAAGAAGAAAAAAACAAAACATAGGTGTAGGGAGAACCTGCAGTTATTCCTAATAAGAATTCCACATGTTACTTATGATTAAAAGAAGAAATACAAATGACAACACGAACATATACAAATTTTCAGAAAAAAAAAACATAACGAATTCAAGAATCAAAATCAATTGATTCTTACTAAAAAATAAATGTGGGCCACGAATCAAGGTATTCATGGAATAACGAGCTCCTTGACTCCTTAGTTATATTCAAAAAACCGAAACTTTATTACAGTATTATTTATCCTCGGTTCGACAATTATCCAATACGACGCAATACATCGTAACCCACATATTTATGATTTTCACACCCAAATTAATTAATATATCAGTCGTGGTACCAATTTCTTAAATGCACGAAGTTATACGTATTCGTAAGATATATTAATGATAAGGATCCTAAATAAACAGTGAATCATTGTATACATCGAATCGTTATCGATATATCATTAAAAATCATGTTAAAATTTCAAGCTACCGTAGAGTTTATATTTACATGTTCTTCGCGCAAATAGAAATTTCGTAAAAATATGAATGATATGAAAATCATATACAGAGAATTTATGTCTTAAATGAAAGATATTGTTTTCACTTCATGTCACTTTGTCCAATTATCTTTCTACGCATGCTCGTAATTATTTTATACGCTACCTCTAGTACATGTATAACGTTACATCTCCGTGCAACCGTAGGTTCTTAAACTTTAATTCACAAAGATCACCGTGTCTCGCTACCCTTCTTTTCATAATGAGACGTGAACTGTTATGGATAAGTATTTCTTTCAAAATCACGGAGATGGAACGTGCGAAAAAATTTATTTTTCACGTATACGTACAAGATTACGAATATTATATTTATGTAAGTATGTACGAAACAAGCATTGATCATTTGGAGCTACAAAACTTAGTGAATCAACATTTAAGCAAGCCGTTTTCAAGTCACCGTAAATTTTTTTCAAAAGTAGACATGTAATGTCCACTCAATACTCCACTCAACTGTAGTAAGTTTCGAACAAGATGTCGATATGAATAACAATACATGAAATTATTTATGTTTCACTTTTAAAATGAATAACCTCTTTACGTGAGATTTCTCATTTTGTCAGCGTAGTCGTAACAATGCTCTGTTGTAATTAATAATTGATATAAGCATTTTCCATTTGACCTTTTATTTTTATATCAGGAAACTATACAATTCAAAATGATAAACGCAAACGCAATTTATTTTATGATTGATTAATTATGTAGTAATACAGCCAAAAAAATTTGTATTCTCAACAACAGTATAACATGAAACCTGTTCACTAAAATTATATGAATCAATACTTTATAATTTTTATGAGCAGTTGTGAGCCATGTAAAGACCGTAGAACGCAACACACAACCAAATTTCATCACCTATTTTGTTTAGAAATTCTAACGTTATCAGTCGAGGGTCTATTTATATTAAATACAAATTAAAATTATTGGAATGGCTAGATATCAACACGTAACTATGGAAACTATTATTGCTCGTAGATTAAAATTTCTATAGTGCTATAAAATAATAAACACAAACACAAATTATCGATATAAAGACACACCAATAATGGTAATATCCCATCGTTTCTAGATTAAACATTTCTTCTGTATCGATAACCTAAAACTCGTATTACTATGAATTCTATAAAAATGGATCAGTATTAATTGCAATTAACAGATGCAATAAAGTAATTACAACTATACGCATCTTACAATTTTTAATCATCATTATTTACGGGCGTAAAAAAATATTTTTTCCCATGAAAAATCGAATTATCGATTTCTTTTTTTCTTCCGGAGATTGAAAAATTATATACAATACTAGAGACAAATCATAATTCATATTACAATAAAATATTTCACAAATCTTTGTACAAGGTGTGACCAGTTGTTATCATAAGTAAAATTTCAACAAATTTGGTTGCATGTTTGTTCCCGGATTATGAACTTTATAATTCTTTTCCAATTGATATACAAACTAATTAACTGAAATTTTTAACTCACAAACAATCGATATTTTAATGTTTATACACACGTCCATGACAATTAATATACACATCTCTCTTAAAACAGGCTACATTCATATACGGTGAAACTCATTCAATGCAAATCGTAGTAAGTAAACGATATAAAAATAATAAGATCACCAGATAATCTTCGAATACTTACAAGCAATGAACTAGAAAACATTTTTCATGTTTGCCTAATGTTACTAACTAGATTTTCATATTGTCTTCCTGCGAAGAAGACAGGAAGCACAATTGCGCAAACTTTATGTTTCGCTCGACTGTAACATTGTTTCGTACGCACGTACAATGTATGTATTCGTAATAAAAACTCAGATTTGACATGTCAAAATTGATGAAAAAATGTTTGGTGATTGGAAAAAAAAATCAATTCCAATCGAAAATAACAGACACCTTACACTTAGTTATGTAATTACCTATTTGACTGGAAACATACTGAAAGATCTATGCATACAAAATCAAACAGGTCACTGTTTGCGCGGCAGCCTTTTAGCCATCGAAATAATTATGCGTTAGATTAATTCAGTATCTTAAGTTACCTAGTTAATGTTGTGTTCGTGTATCAAATCATTATCGTAACAGTTACTTGTTGGGCACATCGAAATAATATCTCAGCCACAAAGCGCGCATCACACCAACCCACCACATTCGTTATTCATTAGCCATCCTCTTTTGGTGGTGTAAACCAGCCTGAAAAAATTTCAATTTATTATTTAACGTTAACATATTTTTTTTCACAAAATATAATATAACATAATCATTTTCCATATTCAGAAAAGTATGGTAAGGAGTTAACCAAATCGAGAAATTACCATTCTTCTCATGTATTTGTACAAGGGACTTGAAAGATTGCTGTGCACGTGCCAAACTGTATTGACTCTGTCCACTACAAACTTTGCCAGCTCCTGCAGGTCCTTGAAAATTAATACGAGCTTTCCCTTTCACCAATGTCGCAGATATTTGCATTATAACTGCTTCTACGGTATATGCAGAACTCCACCCTTGTTTTGTAAGAAGTTCCATACAAATTGCACCACCCACAAGGACATAACCACCAGAAATTATTGGATGAACAACCCGCACAAAAGGAGGTTCAAATGGGTATGTTTCCTATAAAATTGAATCAAGCAATCAATCGAGCAATGATATATGTCAAAATTTATAGTCGGTTTTAGAATATTACTTTGAATAACATATTGAGGAGAATACTGTCTTTGCCTTCTTTCTCTTTCAAAAGTATAAGATCGCTATGAAGGGGCGAATCAGGATCTACACACATCAACCTTATATTCCACTCATATAAACTGTCGTTCACTAATTCTATGCTATACATCCCTGTGCGCAAAAAAGATTAATATTGATTATAGATTAAAATTACTATTTACTCAGTAAATACAGACCTTTCTTGAAACTGTCACTTCGGTAAATGTCACGTAATTCTTTCATTAATCTATCCGTAGCTTGTACACTTCCACAAACAGAGCCTTTGAGATAGTCTTGTCTCTGATTTTGTCTGAGCCTTTCTAAAGTTGCAAGGTGTTCTAGGTCCATTTCCTCGCCCTTTGAAAGACATATTTTTTGTTAGAATTTAAACGAGAAACTAAAAATCAACAAGAATATGAGAATAACCCTCACCTTACTCTTAGCGGTAGCTTCACCTTCGTCCATATCCAGATGAAGATCCTCTTCTGCTTCACTCTCATCATCATCATCAATATCTTCTGTGTCTTCTGCGTCCATCCTTTGAGTAACACTATCATTTGCATTCCCTAACCGTAATGGATCCAAGGCTGTTCTGAGTCGTTCCACATCAGGAGGCTCTGGTAGAGAATGTAGTCGACATAATTCTTTTAACAATATACCAACTTGGTTTATAACATGGTTGTCACGCCCTGTAGTATTGCTCAATATTTGCACTGCATTCGTAACACTAGTTTCTTCTGATTCTGCAAACCAGACTGGTGGTGTAGAAGGATAAGTTTCCTATAATAAAAATAATTATAAACACTGAAATGCTATCTAAAATTAAATATATTTATAATTTCATGGGTAAAAGATACAAAGTATATTTAATATAATTTGATCTTGATTTAAAACAAATTTATTTAATAATTGGTTCAACACAAGTATTAACATAAATATAAACTAACAATAAACGCAAATACATGCAAAAATAAATTCAAGTAAATAAATGATAAATAACGAAAATGACTATTATATTCTAAACCAGAGTTATAGGTCATCTTTATTTATTTTATTTCGATATTAATGGACCACCATCGGTCATTGATGAAATATTTTGAAGCAGAACTCGGAAAAACATGAATTTTTCATAAATCAAAAGAATCGATTATGAACACATTACAATTGAATTTTACGTTCGCCCAAGTAATGACATGCGCTAATTAAAAGAAGAGGAATATAAATAATTGAAACCAGAATTCAATAATAAGTAGAATTCAACTATGTATCATACACAGTGGTTTATGTCAAATGCTCGACATAATAACCCACGATGTTATTGTTTCTTTGTCCGTTCGAGAGAAAAAAAACAATAAAACGCTGCGAGAAATGTGGAATGCAGTTTTGAGGTACAGAACAGTTGCGATGATGTTTAAGGAACAGAAAGAGTTCCTCGTGGAACATATAATGTTGAAGTTTCACTTACTGTAATATTCGCGTGTATTTCGTACTTCTTTCCATTTTTACCGACGAACCTGCAGCTGAGCTCGTCCACACTAGCGGACATTATCTGAAAACGTTCATGGCTCTTTGTAAATACAGATTCGAGAGTCTTGATCTCCTGCTTGAGAGTATTCAAGCAAGCCATTTGGGCTGAGCGTCCTTTCTAGTCGTCGAACGCACAGAAACTCTCTGCGGAGTTTTCCTTCACAAAACAGTCTCACACGGCGCGAGATACACGACAATCCCGATGACTACCCGACAAAATGGCGACGACGACTGAGGGCACATCGGCGACACTCGTCAGAGTCCGCCTCCGTCCGATACAGATGGCAGCATAGTTCCCCATGTGCGATTTAAATGTTCGAATGTCACTAAATATCAACTTGATACTTATGTACCCTGCACTCTGTTCAGTTGACTATCTCAATAATACGAGGGCAATTTTCAACTTAACAGACAAAGAATAATTGTGGATAACTGGAAATATTTGCTTTGTGAATTTATTTGAAATTCTAATATTTCTATCTCTTATCGACTATATGTACAGATGAGAGTATGTTAAAGTATAATACACATATTATCGTAACAATTGTTTAACAAATAATTTTTCTTCTATACTAAATGTTCTTAGATTAATTAATTCTTCTAGTTCTTGGACTGGGGTCACAGTTTTCCCATTTTCAAAAACAATCAGACAGTTAAAAGGTAATTTAATTTCAACGACTTTTAAATTTGTGTTGAGTACCCCTTAAAATAAAAATGTCATAAACGCAGTCGATGTACATTTGCCTTGAAAATTTGATTTTGCAAATGTAAAAAAATAAAATTAAAACAAAACTATTTATCACAAATATATTCAAACCCATACACGACTTTTTGGTTCTAATTTATATATATCCATGCTATTTTCGGGTCAACGAAATGAAAACTGTTGAATATAATAATAACGAATTAGTAAATGAATATTAAATGGCCATATATATATAACATAAAATTAATTTCCTTTTTCATTTTATTTATTTCAACAGCAACGCATAAGCGAATGCACGAACTTGCTGTACAAATGAAATCTTTACATTTTGTACTGTTCTTTTTTATAGCTTTTACCGTTTACACAACAAACACGGCGTCGAAATTTTTCGCGTTATTTCTAGCAAATCTATTTTAATAAAAAAAACAGCTAATTTTCTGTATACAACGGAGTTTCAGTCATTATATGATTTTAATACAAATGTAGTAAAATAATTCTCAAACTCAGTATTGTTATATCAGTACTTTGATATCTCTCGTACCGATAACACAAAATGAAGAAAATAAAAACAATTACCTGAAGGTTAGTGATTAGGCCAATAGGATGAACAACAATTAGAAATGAAACCATATCAATGTTGTGCATAATTTCAACCATTATTTGATTACGGATCGTTCAACACGAGCACAAAATAAATGAATGTATACAATAGGTATACATTGTAAAGTTTAACGAATTTAACTTTAATTGAAAATATTTTACAAATAATTAGTGTAATTTATGAACATGGTTTTTTCGATATAATATACGAAAGTAGGAGAAAATTATATGAATATTTTCATCAACAGATTTTAAAGTATTCGTCGTGATATACTTTTGTAATTTATATTTAATTTATATAAATTTTTACATGAAATGTACGTAACACCCTTTGATAGTAAAGATCTTTTTTTAATAATGATGATGAAAATCCCTGAATGACAACAATTGAATTTATAAAAGCGTTATGACATTCAGTTTGAATAATGTAATTCACAACGTACAACTTAGAAATTATTTAATGTGTCAAAGTTATGTTATATATACATTCAAAGTAAAGCTTATGGAATGACTCAAATCATAATAATTTATAAATATTAATTTTTATAGATTATTATACAAATTGGTATTGTATAATAAAATTTCTAATTTGTAATACATAAACAAATATTTAAAAATAACGTTATCCTGTTTTTACATCACGATCATTTACATTTTCACCTCTGAAGCCATCACTCTCTTGATATAGAATCTAGATGTTTTCTTTTATTGTTATTGTAAAATATCGATGACAGGGGTTTTACAGTCTAGTGCGATTTGCAAATTATTGATGAATCTATAGATATTTTATAACTATTTGTCAGGATACGTACTAATAATAACTAGGAACTTGAGAAGCTTACTCTTCCACCATCTTTTACGTGTATATACAAATGCCAAAGCAACTCTGATATTCGTTTCATCAGCGACATAAGCCATTCTCGATTGAAACTGCAGACCGTTGCAGGTTTTCAAAAATTAGTTTAGTACTTTCTCTTTACAGGCTTACTGGCTTTACATAACGAAGAATTACACTTATTGAAGTAAAATGATGCATGATGATGTTCATTAAGTAATATATATTTTTCTTTTAGTTTACAAAAGAAGATCAG
The DNA here is from genome assembly GCA_003055095.1 of Goniozus legneri. Lineage (NCBI taxonomy): Eukaryota > Metazoa > Arthropoda > Insecta > Hymenoptera > Bethylidae > Goniozus > Goniozus legneri. Next base: position 17,842 of record NCVS01000865.1, read on the forward strand.
AAATGAAACGAAATAAATATTGCATGTTTTGGTAAATGTTTAATTTGAAGAATTATATTCTCGATAGCTCTCTTCAGTTCGTTTCTTTTTTCTAATGACACTGAATTTAATTAATACCCAACTAAAACGGTTAATCAAAACGAACTTAAAACATACAGTTCGTTCGATCAAATTCAGTCCTAATCATAGTCATATTGTTTTTATACACACACACTCCTTTGAAGTGAATAGTCATTCTTCATATTGTAAATTTTGTTTTTCACAATGTCATCAGTCCGGTGTAATGTGAACCAAACTGAGTTTTGCTTTCCGTTAGAATGCAGAATGATAATAATCATATGTAGGCCAGTAAGGCTGGAGCCAATCCTAGCTGGTACGTTGACGTTTTGCGGCAGGGTGCTCGTCGGAAGAATGCGCGGGCACTGGCATAATCATATCGCCTCTATTGAACATATACTTCAACTGAGGCATATACTTCATTATACTCCTAACTTGAATCAAGGGTAGCTCGTCGTTCATAGAAGAACATTTACCTGCTTTCAGTAACATTTCCATTTGTAACCTGCAAAAATGCAAAAATCATATTAACTATCACATTCAAATTTCCTTTAACATTAATCGGTAATCACCTGTTTCCTTGATATAAGTCAATATGTAAAACGTCCGTGAGGACCTGCCTACAATTATTAATGTCGCAGTTTGGGAAATACTGGTGTACGAAGTCTGGAAGTGTTATTAACAGCTCGGTATATATATACGGTTTCGAATTGATACAGGGTACCATCTTATCCTCAATTAACGCCTTTTGAATTCGGTAAGGATGAACTTGACAAGTAGGCATAGCAGTTTCTGATATAGGTATTAATGGCTTCCTCCCTCTGCAATTTATAAAAACTAATACATATATACTATAGATCATTAATTAATAACATCTTAATTGTATTAAATTCTTTCGTTTTTACTCCTTCGTTGAGAGTATATTATAGGTACATACCTCGAATTATTATTACTACCATTGACAGGTATTAATGGTGGTGGATATTTTGCATGAGATGTGTTATGTACAGGTGGTGTATGCCTCTGAGAATGCGCTAATAACGAAGATGCTTGAGCAGCCGCGGGCATTAAGGCCTGCACCTGTTCACTTAAACCGAGCATTTGTGGATATGTTGTTCCCGCGCCTGCATTAGGAACACCGATACTAGGTGTGGTATACGTAGTGGTAACCCTGCAATTTTATATATTTCAATTACATACAAATTTAAATATTATTAATTATATATTTATTCGTTCGTTTTTAGGGATACAATATATAAGAAACATAAAATTGAAAATTTCTGACTTTACTCGATATCTAAATTTCAGATCAATTATTAGAAAATGACATTGATAGAATATTTTTCGGCAATAATGATTTTCACGTTATTTTACTCCATGCTAATTTATTGATAATACACATTACAGAACTTACCAGTCATCCTTCCCATAGGTTGGATAACTATACAAAAAATCATAGTTTGTATGTACAAATGCAAGAAGCCACAGTGCAAATATCAGCATAATTATTATTAAATAGCAAAATCAGTAAAGTTTTAAAGTGTTTAAATAAATATGAAATTATCGTTCAACTTCAAGAACATGATATAAATAGCACTAGAATATTCAAATTTTATTAACGTTCAAGTACAGAATGTTATGTACGGTAATGGTCAAATTAAGTATATAAGCCAGTGCTATTTAATATTTTTCTTGGTGTTAAGCAATTAAAAATTTTTAAATGAATTATCGCAAAGCTAACGGAGCTGAAATTTCGACAATAACTGTGAATGTATCGGCGTGAGAATAAAAATTTTGATAATTACCCAAGACTTGGTTGACTGGAATGTGCTGTTGCTCTAACAAGAGGGGGTGGTTGAGCTTGAGCAACAGCTTGCATGGTCGTAACTGGATAGGCTTCGGGATATTGCGCTGGTGCTCCGCCACCACCCCCTCTACTCCTCGATTGTTGGGGGTATGATTTAACAGATGCTGTCATTTGCTGCAATTGAAGTAAGATAATTTATACGATCGATAGTTTTTATCGCTAACGCAAAGAGTCAACTCACGTTATGTATGTTCAATGATGCGTTAGGCATTCGAATGATTTGATTTGCTTGGGAAACAAGTGCAGCCTGGAAGGCAGGTTGACCGTTAACGGACCAGCCATTGACAACACTCTGCACAGCATTAAGCATAGGTTGATTGACGATACTCGACCTGTTGGTCGGCATTTGAGTTGGTGAGCTGTGCGCTGGATGAGTCGTTAAAACTACGGGTCTCGATTGGGATATTCGCTGCGGCGGTGGTACAGTCGACGCGGGCACGCGCGGTAACATATTCTGCAAAGCAACTGCTGTGCGATTCGCCGCATTTATCACCGCCGATTTGCTAACATTGTTCTGCACGGGCACTGCCGACGGTTGTTGTTTCGTCGTAGCTATCGCCGGTGGTGTTGCCGGTTGTTTGGTCCATCCACCGCCACTACCAGCTCCCTTACTAGTTACTAACAACTGTGAGTCCATGACCTTGGTGGGCCAGTAGTCTTCGAAACCCGTACCCGGTGGGAAGTAACTTTTGATATCACTTAAACTTATCACCGAGCACGTTTCACTCGCGAATAATTCGTTTCGGATACCCTGTACCTTGCAGCAGAATTTCAAGTAAGATAGATCCCAACCCTCAAGTTTTTCAGCCTTGAGCTTGAGATTCTCAGTCTCACCCTCAAAGTAAAACAGTGGCACATACTGGAGACCATCTTTAACGGTGTAAGGTACTACAGATTCCTTATTTATTCGTATAAACCCACACTTGTCGACTTTACGTCCGTTGGCTATGTTCGGGTTCGTGCCAGCCGTGAGTTTCGTATAGCAAACGTCCAGAAAGGTGTAGAATTCTTTTGCATCGGATAACCGCACAACCAAGTCTTTGCAAGAGAATTGTTCTCGACCGAATTGGTACTCACAGTGTTTAACATTAATCTCGTTGAACAACTTGCTCTCAGCCTCGGTTATGTAATAACTCCTAATGCACGTGCAGCTGTATATGTCCGAGTGCAGATAGCTCAGGTACTTGTTAAGCAGCTTCGACTCCAGTATACGCACTGCGCAGTATCTCTCGCCAGCGCGGAAGATGTACGGTATATGGCAGTCGTCGAAGGTCGTCCATCCGAATCTGCCCCGCTGGCTCTCATCGTCGAGAGGGACCTTACCAGTGCCGTTGCCGTCCTGCGTACCAACAGCACCGCAACCGGCACCAGTCGGCTTCCCACCCGTCGACGTGTCCGACAGCCGCTTATTCAGATATCCGAGTATACTTGGCAGATTGGGCTGTTGCATCAACGGCCTCTGATGCGGGTGCTGACCTGGAGGTTGCTGCTGCTGCCCACCCGGTGGAAGTCCGGCGGCCACCATTTTCGCCTTGTTCGCTTCCACCATTTTGGCAGCCAGTTCACGGATCTCCGCCTCATCTGGACGCTCTTCCTTTATTACGACGTTGTTAGTACCTGAAAATCAGTCGGCAAATCGTTAACCATCGTGTACTCTCTTATTGTCCCTAGATTACAGAATATGCATTGTAATAACACAACAACACGCATTGAGAAAATTCGAAACTCGCTACGTGAACTCTCCCGTAACGTTTAGGTAGAGAGTCAGCGATAGAAAGCGAGGAAAAAGTAGAACTGCCGATAGACCATAAACCTTAACTTCGATTCCCCTACTTTCCATCCTTCACCACCCTCGTGGGCATTTAACGAGAATTACGATACGTACTTTGAAATTAGTAAATTCACAAGAGTTAAGATTATAAACATCGCAGAAAAAAATAATCGCTCTTTTACCAACCATAACCACAATTCGTTATAGCGAAGCGTTAGAGGTCCACGTGACTATCGAACGTTAGCGAAACAAAAAATTGGAACGTTCGACAAAAAAGAGTAGAACCATAAAAAAATTTGAGTAAATAAAACATTTCCGACCGAAGTGAGCACTTGGAGCGTTTAACAACCAAGTCTCGATATCTGTCAATCAGATTCTCAAAACTTTCACAGCGATGTTTTAATACATACTTATCGACGCAATGTCTATGTTATGCGGGAACGACAGCCTAATAGATCTCGCTCACTCGTAAAACGGGCGTGTTTTAGCTCCAAAGGGATCGCTAAATTGTTCCCACGACTTATAGGTTATGGACGCTACAGTCCACCAAATGAACCGCGACAAACGTCATTTCCGAAAACAAGGAAAACAAAATTACGAACGACAAAATTCGAACAAAACAATCGCACCCAGCACACGAGTGATTTCCCGTAAATGAAGAATCGGTGGACTTAGAAATTTAATTTTGGCACCCCGACGTTTTCTATCCGTGTCGAACGATCTCTCGCTCGTTCTAGAATTGCGCGCGATTTACGGCAGATGGCAGTGGTACGTCGAACACCCTCCGATGGACTCCTCTCTTTATCGTTCCTTCTTTCTCTCAGTTTCGTTTCTCTCGCACGCTCCGTCTCTCTCCTCCCTCTCCCTCTCTCTTTTTCTCTCTCTGTACTTTCCTTTTTTACATCTCACTCTCGCTAGCTATTCGAATTCCCATTATCGCTTCTTACAGGGAAGCCTCGAACGATGGCAGTGTCTCAAATGAAAAATAGCGAAATTAGGCTAAACCTATCGGCGATATATAGCCAGAGATAGGGAACACGCGCGCGCGCGCGCGTGCACACTCATACATAGGGCATATACACACACACACCTACACACGCACACTAGAGAGGACGCGTAATCCAAAGACGGTTTGAGGAACGAATTACGTACATGTAGATGGAATTGTCGCAGCACCGTCACCATAACACGACGACACACTGCCGTTGATTCGCATGCTGTTATCCGACGCCCAAGGCAGCGCCATCCTGGGCGAACCCGGTGACAACACCCGTCCTCCGACACCGATATCAATTCACCCGCGGGACCATGTTGTGACATCAGAGTTGCCCGTCCGCGAGCACCCGGGACACTAGGCATTCGCGTTTTACGCGCGCGCGAGAGTCTCTCCAGTCGACGTAGACGTTCGACGTTAGCGCGCGCGAGAGCTCACCCGTCGCGTCTCTCGCGCGCGCCTCTCTATGTGTACGTCTGCCTCTCCGTTATGTACATACACACACGCGCGACGGCTGTGCGCTCTGCAGGTTTCAACGTGTTCGTGTACACGGGTACGATAGTCCATCGAGGAACGAAGGATAGGAGGATACTCTTCGGTTTTTCGCTTGGACTGTACCGCTCGGTACATACCGGCGACGACGTTCTTTTACGAACGCTCGCTGACTTGCGCGGGACTTTACGAACACGCGCTCGCCAAGCTCTTCTCCTCGAATCGCTCCGGTAAAGGATACTCGACTAGACGGAGAACACCCAGGCCGTTCGCACACCGACCCGATAAACGAGGTCTTAACCTCAACCTTTCGTATTTAAATGGTCATCTTACACCTAAATTGTATAAATCGAATATAGCGTTCGAGCGGAGTCGAATGAGAATTGTTTATGGTTTCACGTATACACTGATAATGAAAACTAAAAGCGTCAATTGTCATTTGGTTCCGAGAATACATTTTACTGCTCTACGAGGAAAATAAAAAATCTGTACATTGAAGATCAATGTAACGTTTGTATATTTTCTTTTTAATAGAACTATACAATATTTTAAAGTAAATATGATCAACATTAACCTATATCGTAATTTCACTGGGAGCTTTTTTTTCAATCGTTAAGATAAAAATAATCAAGGACCATTTCCGCTACTTGTCGCATTGGTCCAGTCGTTGCGCTGTATGGAAATATAGCGAAACGTAGATCAACTGCAGTGGTAAGGTACATACCACCCAAAGAGCGATCACGTTAACGCAAAGATCGCGTAGACGATGTGACAACGTTGCTCGGTCGATATGCTCTTTCAGGCAAAGTGCCAAGATTGGCAAACGCACGCGGCGTATATATATATACATATATAAATACATATATACACATGTATAAAAGTATATGTAGTATATAACCACGGTTTCAGGTACAACCCCCTCTCCCGCGCCCTCTACACCCCTTCTCGTTTTACCTCCAGCGCTTCATCTCCGTCGTGCTCTTCGAACACATTGGTGGCATTTAGAGCGATGGTGGGGACTGAAATCCAGTAGTGGGGGAACCGAAGCTGCGCAGAACCCAGCCGGAGATATGCTCCTCTTGAGCATCTGCGCAGGCTTATGTACATCAATCATCGTTCTCTATATACTCCGTAGCGCGTATATAAACGCACCCACATACACGCATACGTACATACACACCGTACTTATTATTTTAATCATGATTTACGGGTACGGTGTTGCCACATCTCGCTCCAGACACGCCCACCCCTCTTACTTTTTTCCCCTCTCTACAAACATATACCCAACACAGGAATGAAAGCGGAAAAGAACAACGTTGCTTGATCGATACTTGCTGAAAAATTGTATTTCTGAATAATGTATCCTTATAAATATTGGAATACTTGTACGAGGAGAACTGGTCGATTATATTTTCACGTATTTTTACAATAAGTTTGTCAGTATCTGTTGAAGACCGTTTGTGTACTTCTGAACCATGATTCAATATGGCGGCTGTCCTTGATAATCTCTACCAAAGAGAGCTCATGTGCCGTTCATGTTGGCAACACTGGAAGGCCATTTGCTTTATTTATAGATATATTCTATTGTCACTGTTGCTATGCAACGTTAGGTTTACTTGTTTTCTAAAAATACAATAGAGTGGAGGGGACGAAGTGCTGAAAACAACAACATGGCGGCGGACCTGATGCGCTCTTGTCCAATCAGCAGTCGTCTTTGGTAGCTAAAGCTAAATTTTAATGTCGACATCCGCCATCTTTGTTTCTTCGCGATTTTCTTTCAATATTAACGCCATTTTTATCATTTAGATAATATATATGTGAGTTCGCATTAGCTCGTTAAAATGTATTAATAAATATTATAAAACAAACAATATCATTCTCCGAAATAGGAATGTTTACGAATTTATGTGTCCCACAGTAAATAAAGAAGAATCTACTCTCTGTAGTTCTTTCATGGTGAGTAATAACAGCAATGAAGGTCATAAGTTCCTATCAGACTAGAACATGCGAATGAATTACTAAATGGAACAAATCTCGAATAAATAATGGCTATTCGACAATACGAGTATTGTAGCTAGGGGAAACTGGGCACCAGTATACATAATTTCATTTATGTATTATATTTTTGTGCATCCGAGTAAAATTGCATATGGCGTCTGATACTAGTCGCAGCTGACGAGACTCGTGCTATATACGTATATGTATACTCCAAGATAGCACGCATGCGAATTGCCCGAAGCTAGGAACTCGGGTGCGTTCGGGTAACTCCGGCAAACTACCTCTTTGTTACATCACTCCTCGGCTATGTACTATATATAGGCGAGTACATAATATACCAAATTCGTACATAAGCCCCTTCCACGGTTACGAGGTAAATGTGCGATGTACATACACCTTAAGCTGTGTGTACGCTTATATATATATATATATATATATATGTGTATGAGGACGGATGGACAGGCGAGAGGTCGCGCAAGCGAGCTACGTTCCACGGTTACACGAAGCGCAGATTCGTGGATGTGTACTACATTAGGTCTACAAAACTAATCACAGATCAACCCTTTTTATAATTTCTCACACTATCGATTCATTCAATTTATCGATGATGCAAATAAAATATTTCATCTTTCACGGATCAATTAGGTAGAATAAAATAGCATTTCTCCGACCAAATTCAATTTAGGACAGTTGAAGAATGAAACGAAGTTATATATAAACAAATCTCTTACTATTGATATAATAAAAACTTAAAAAATGGTCCATTTCATAACAAAAGATAGATAAAAATAAAATAACGAAAAATAACGTCATTTCATGTTCGATAGAGAACATCGATATAGCAACTTATAACATACTTTTCCCCACAAGCAAAAGTTATTTATACTGAACTGAATAAGAAAAGGTCTAGAAAAATAAATTTAACATAATGAAATTATATTGAAATTTAGGTTAAGTAGGTATATTCAATTCAAATATGGATATTCGATAATGAACTAATGTTATATGTATATGCACTCATTTCTGTTGCAGAGAAAAATTATACAAAAATGTGAAAACAGTTCCTTTTAACAATATTTGTAGAACAAATATTCTATCAAATTCTGAAGACAACTCGATTAAAAAAATCTCAACCTTTCGACGTCATGGAATCCATTAAAATTGAAAAAACTGAAATGGTAACAGAAATTTTTTATTCGTTAAAAAAATTTCGTGTAAAATTCAGTATTACCTTGGTACAGTAAAAGAAAGCGAGAAAATTGATATTGAATTTGTCACTAATATGAGTAATAAATGACTTTCATACGAATATCACAGAAATTCCATGTTTTTTTTTAATAAAAACATACCGGTTCGAAAAATTTTCTCTCAAATTCATACGCGCGAATTCTCATTTTGAAATATTGACAATCTGAAATACTCAATAAAGATAAAAAACAATGTATTATTGAAATTTTAAAACGTAATTAGATTGAGTGCTCAGTCACTGTGTTTGACAAAGTCTAACAATTTATATTAATCTCGGAACAAGATTAATTTTAAATACAAATTGTTCCAACTTAATGCATTTAAAATAATCTATTTTTTATGAAATTATTACCAATATATAAACAATAAATTTTAGATTTTTTTGAATCTTCCGAACAAAGGTTTAGTTTTCCTAGTTTTACGTTAACCCTTGCAATGCACATATACGTGCGTCAGATAACAGACAAATTTTTCATTAGAATCGTATAAAATTCTTGGTCGTGTACTAAAGGGAAAAATGATTTTTCTTGCACTGCTAAAGGGTTAAAGAAAATAGTTTTGAACCGAAAGAAATGTTTCACTCAACGTCTCCCTTGGCGCATGTACAAGAGCGTTTTCGCCGGCATAAACAAACACCTGCGCGTAATGCGACTCGATACGAGAGTTTATACTATAGTACAAATAATCTGACTATAGTCTATACACTCGAGAGAAAAAAATTCTTCGAATCAGTAGGCAAACACGTAGAATCGCGGATAAGAGAATTGGCTGTGTACAATCTTAGAGAAGGAAGAGGGAGGGAGGAAGAGAGAGCATGAAACTAAGTGTAACAGGGATAATATGTAATACATTATTTTCAATAAAAAGGAGCATAAGACGGTCGAAAATCATATCTTTCCCCTTACGACATTATTCCAGCGAGGAAAACATCATTGCAGTGACACGTAATAGCATACATAACATACGTAAGATAGAAACGTTATTAGGCATAACCTCAAAATTCAGCAGCTTACCTTTGATATGGGCCTCGACGATCTGTACGTCATCGTCGGCGCTCCTGTCGCTCATCTTCTTCTCGTTAACCTGAACGCCCATGCACATAATTGTTCGAAACGCGCTGACGATTTCGACGCAACGTGTAGTGGTGCACGACACTTCGACGTTTTCGTGACATTACATCGACGTCTCGAAAATGTATCGTCGTATACACGCGCGCAAAGCGCGCGCACACGCACTTACGTATATATATACACTAAAAACACACGCGCATGCATGGACACAGAGACGCACTCGCGCTCGCGCGAGAACGCTAAATTTTCTGCACGCCGACGGTGTACACCGAAGAGTCCGACACACGAGGGCGCAATGCCGAGCGCCTTATTCCACTGACTGGTTTATTATTCCTCCTTGCGCACTCTACACGCCTAACATCGCGCAACGTACGATTTCGCGCGACTTTGAAACCTTTCCTGATATCATTCGTTGATGCACGACACAAGCGTGTAAAGAACGAATAAAAAGGAAGATGTACAGCACCACTAACCGTCTTCAACGACAAGAGCGCAACCCAGCATCGGCAATGTCGGCTGGTACTTCGTGATCGTTTTTTTTTTCGCTCGAAAATTTCCCCCGTCGAGTGGTATATGGGACTAGCAAAACCGACCGGGAACCGTCCCGGTTAATTTGAATGTGGCACACGTTGCCAGTTCTTTCTCGCACCTTCCCCCACTTTTCGCCTTATATACTTTAACGGTTGCGATGTTGCCGCACATCCGGTATCGCGATCTGCGAACTAGTATCGCAGTGGGGAAGCGGGGGGTTACTCGGAAAAGGAATGACGGGAAGGGGTAGAAAGAGTGGGGATAATACATAGATTTCTTGCGACCTATTGGTGGGGGTGGTTTAGTGAGAAAGTATATAAGAGGGGTGAGGGGAAACACTGTTATCGAGAATAGGAATTTTCCATGACGCTTCGAGGCAACTGCGACCGTTACATAGGTCACGTGTGTAAACCGGAAGTCGAAAGCCAATATACCTTATACCGAGTTTTGTAAAAAATATATGTATAACAGAGACAATTGTTTTCTTGAATGTAAATAATTCATTCTAAATATATTTTGAAAGAACTAAATCACGTACTCAATTTCATGCGGGAGTAAAATAATATTTCATCTTTGTTTTGCTCGAATACTTACTTTTTTCAACAATTTTTTTGCTAAAAAATAAAAAATTGCAAGCGAGTGAAAAATTACCGCGTTACACATATATAGTTATTTTGGACGCTACAAAATATTTTCTCCCCAAACTAAACAACAAAAATATTTATTAATGACATGAAAAATAAAAGGAAGATAACAGTATAAATTTGTTAAAAAAAAAAGATTTGCCAATTTGTCCAGTATGACTATAATGAAAGTATATACTTTTTACTCATATATACGATTCGGCATATGTTCTCCGTATCCCGCCAAAATTGCATTGTCTGCCTGTTTTCATGATTTTCCCTTATGTTCTAGTGAAGTTACAATAAACAACGAATCAAAATTCGCAACAGTTGATTCTTCTTTCATGAATATCATAACAAATCCCCTAGATTTCACTATAATACGGGGTTCTCATTGCTCCAAACACGGAACCAGTGGCAGCCATTTTTATACGCAACGGAGCAGCAACTGAATGGAAACATTCAAGGATTGCTAGATTAGTAATAATCTATTAATTCGTGATATTTAATAACGTTATCAACTTTCATCATTACAGTTTCAAAACCTTATGCTTTAGCATATTAAGTTCGGTGAGTTATTCGCTTTAGTGCTTATACTTAGTAAATATTAAGTTCATCGTTTTACACGCTCAATATATGCAATGGCGTGTACCATGTAACGTATAACGCAGCAGGATTGTCTCGACTCATTATTTACTTGATCGATATGATTTTGCCAATAAAGAACTTTGTTAACATTTTAATATTTGTGACATAGTCCATTTATTGGCAATATTCCTCCTCTTTTGACCGTATGAATTACCACTCGAATGAAAAATAATACGATTTGTCCTAATTTTTATGTCAATACAAAAAAAAAAATTATGGGGAGATTGAAAAACGGGAACTTGTTTCTTGTACTTTTTTTAATATTTAAAAAATGGCTGTTTGAAATTTGAAAGGTTTTAGGTACAGTGTGGAAAAAATGGTGTGTGTTGCAGGATCTTAGTTTGGTGTACGTTAGGTGTCAAGAGCAATTCTACAACAGTGGATATTTTCAAATGATACAGTGGTGTTGACTACTTCTTATCCACTCCTCCGTTTCATTGTTCCTCATCAATGGGCCATTTGCTGCATGATCGTCTTTGTTTTCACCAACTTCTTATCTTTCATCGTACATTTTAGCCGAGAGTGAAGAAAGAAGTTTTGCAGGTTTCTAAGTTGAAGGTAATGCTTCATTAGTAATGTAATAAAACTAGTTTATAATCCCACAGGGGAGTGTTGTGATTTACGTAAAAAATGAGATTTTTTTCTTTTTTTCAATATTATTACATCTACAAATGGTATATCAGTTTATCATGAATTGTGTATCATACACTAGGATTCTGATTTATTTTATAGATTTGATATATAACTGTGGTAAGTAATTACAATCTAATGCTACCTCCGTTGAAAAATAATAAAGATGCGAAGAAAAGTACGCTTTGTACTCTCATAATACACCAATATCCTTTCTTAATTCAGAATAATTACGTTTCAAATTATGTCGCTTTATGAATATAACATTGATTACACACATCAAGATAATCGGTGTGATTTTTATTTTTTCAACACCTATGTAAAAATTTGGTAGATACCACAATTTTCATGATAACTCATTATGATTACTTACCATAATATAATCATAATAGACTGATTATTAGAACTAAAAATGCTCTATGTGTAATATTACACATAAACGAAGTTTGAAGTTTACTCCAACCTGTTTATGTATCATGATAAATAGGAGCAGTTCTTACGATTTGTGTATTTGAACAAAATATTCGTATTAATGTTACAAAATATTTTTTGTTTTTTGAGGTAAGTTCATAATGATCGACTCAATTACAATTAATTATGTAAAACTGAGTTACAGAATAGTATGGTAATGTTCATACGATCAACCAATTTACAAATATGATTATTTGTATGAAATTCTTATTGAAGCTTCTGAGAAGTTTATGTCAACAATCCTGACATATTTTGCAAGCAGAATACAGCAGATGAAGATCAGCATGCTTATCGTTTCGTCCATGAATTATCAATTAATTATAGTCTACAACAAATTAATCATGAATTATGAAAATTTCAGTTTTTTTTTTGTCAACTGAAAGAAAAGTTATTTGACACAACTCTTGAAGTAATTCCATCTTCCGCTTCGCATGTTCTTCGATTCTGTCGCCCATGTTGTATTACAATTGCTGAAAAAAATTTGGTTCAGGGTTCTGAAATTGGATGCGGAGTTCATCTCACGGAATGCGTCTACACAGCGTCTAACTTAGCGGATACTTCATGGCAGCGTTTTGTCCTCTTTCCGATGCTCTTTCACAAACTGGAAATATTCTGGAAATTATCTTATCGAGGAGGCGAGATTTTAATGAAGAATTTCAGATTTTATTGAAATTTGATCGTCATATTGGTCGCCGATCTATTTGAACTTTATTAGCAAAATGTTTTCAACTTTATTGAATGTAAAAAGAAGAGTGAAATTTTCTTATACGTTCAATTAGAAAAATTCAGTATCCCTTATTATTTATCAATGATAAAGGACTAACAAACAAATTAATGATATTGGTTTTCACAAGAATAATTTTTTCATTTTATACAAGATTCATTTAACTAATATTCGCAGCAAATTAAGAAAATCGAAGATTTATGTTTCGTAATTTATTATTTTTAATTACGTTCTTACTCTTAGTCATTCTTAATTGCGCTAAGCTGTATGCATACACTTAAAGTTTAAGTATTTGACATTCGACAAAACTTGAGTAAGTTTCCAAATGAAAAGAAAATACAACTGTAATTTATCCTACATCTGGATATCTCACAAAGTTGTATTAAAGGAAAATACCGCTGTAGCTTATTCTCAGTACAGTGGTTATAACACAATATTCCATCCTAGTTCGTCGAAACCTCGTGATCGTTTTTCGTCATACCTCAGTTGGTTGCTGTTTTTCAACGTTTTATTCGATCAACTCATCTGGATCGCAACAATAGCAAATGGATGGAGCCCAGTGACAAATGGGATGAACTTTCTTCTCTACGTGGATTCACCATTTTGCTTTATGAGCGTTCACGGCATTACGTAAAAATTTCAAACAGAATTGATCCGATATTGGTAAAATACTCATCGCAGGAAATTGGTCATCTGTCTTTATGATATCTGGAATCTTTGATTTTACCGAAAAGGAATAACGCAGTTAGATGGAAACTTCATTCTTAAATCCTTATCAGTAATTACATTTTATCAGTAGACGCTATGGAAATATAAGCAATGAATTTTTTCTGTGCTAATAATAATAGCTATACTATAGGTGCTTCGAAGAATTTTCTTCGAATATTTCCTCAGAGAATTTAAAACTTATTCCTATCAAATTCCATAAATCCAAAACCTCCAATATTCAATAAAAATACGAATACTTTCGGAATATTATTATAAAACATCTATTTTGATAAATAAAAAAATAGATGTGATAGATATGTGGGAATACCATTTTGAATGACTATGAAAATCCACTCAAAAAGGTTTACTTGAATAAAATCGTATAAATTAATAGAAAAAATGTACAAAATAAAATTGTATTCCTTCGGAAAAGTACATACTCCATTCATCGATTTGTTTACAAAGCGGCATGAGTGAGAGAGTAGCGACGCTGTAGAAAGTACAGTTACCGCTGCTGAATTCAACAGGGGAAAAATTCGTTCGAGTAGTGAACGCTTTTTTGCTCAACACCGCAACGAGTTCAGCATTATTACTAATCATACGTTCCACTATATACGTGGGGATGCAACGTTGTCCTGCTGGAACTGAAAATTACTTTAAAAGTTATGATTATCAAGAAAAATTATTCTGACAATAAAGAAAATTAGGAGGTTTGATAATTTCAAGACATTCGATTACACCTTCGCCTGTGATCTATTAAAATATATTTGTAGGTTCATCAAAATTATCTTCAAAATCTTATCAACTGAAAATTTCATTTCGAATAAAAAAAAAAATGATTTCAATCTCAAACCGAAAGTGGGACCACACAAAGCAAATCCATTATACATTTATTTTTCGCTAATGTGATTTTCCATAAGTTGAAAAATAAAACCATACTTTGAAAAAAAAATATGCTTGTTTTCTTTTTTGTGCGATTACGGTAAATAAAATTTGAATTAATGTATTGGTTCGCTTACTAATACCGTCGATAATGCTGTTTTCGTCCGGATATATCGACAATACTCGTTCCAACTGCTTTGTTATACTCTTTTCGCCTAATTCCATTCGATATACGCTGGGTTGCAGATATCACCAATAGCTGATCGAAAATGAGCGTGATAATCAGGCTACAAAATTTAGCATGGTCCGCCAACGCATTGGACATACGCCAATTTTTCCGAGGATTAAGTATACCAGAAGGAGGAGTTCACATAGTCGGCGGAGAGCTCGGGGATGCATTTATAGCGTTCAGGTAATAAAAACAAAAATTCCGAATTCCACCGTTGAGAGTTCCCTTTTCGCACACGTCATCGCTGACTCGAATCTGTGGTACCTACCCTGCGCTATCGTTCGAGTACAGTCGTCTTTCATTCATTTTGCAGTCTCATACCACAAACATCGTATATGTATTAATTCTAAACTTCCTAGAAAAATTACCCCCTTTATAGAAGACCGTGGAAAAAAAGGGCCAAAAAAAATTCATGAAACTTTTTTATGAGTATGAAATCCCGAATGTAAACTCTCTTGCACTTCGATCCTCAAATGACCACTAAAGCACTTTACCAAAAAAAAAAACCCCCGTATTTCCAGTACCGACGAGGATGCCAGACAGGCGATGATGCACGACGGCGGCAAGATCAAGGAGATGAAGATAAAGTTGTTCTTGAGCTCGCGCGCTGAAATGCAGAAGGTTATAGAGGTGGCTCGTCAACAGACACTCAGTCTTCAGAGCTTCATGCAGGCAGCACCGGTGCCCGTAGCGCCGGTAGTGTCGGCCAAACCGAACTCGCCAACGGAGAAGCCGCGCGAGGAGAAGCTCGGCAAAGACAACGATAGCGAGTCCAGTAAAGACAGAAAAGACAGCAGAAGAGACAGGTCCAGGTCCCGAGACCGCTCGAGGTCTCGGGATCGAGATCGCGACCGTGATAGACGGGACCGTGATCGCGATCGTGGTGGAAGAGACCGAAGACGTCGAGACCGTTCCAGATCCCGAGACCGAGAACGCGACCGTCGCGACAGAAGGCGAAGAAGGGACCGTTCGAGGTCGCGGGACAGAACGCGCTCGCGGGATCGAGATTCGAAAAGAAACTCGACTGGTGATCGTCGCAAGGACGTCAACGACGAGGACAACGGTGAGGTTGTCTGCGTCGGTCAGTTCCAGAAGGACAAACAAGCGGCTGGAAAAGGCCCGTTGATCGAGAACGGGATCTGGGACGTTCCGCCCCAGACTCAGATTCAAAATTCCCTACTGGCGCCTGGCCTTCTAGGAGCTGGTGTTGCGGCTTTACCAGCGGACGGGGAATCCCGGTCAGTCACTTTCGGTACGGCCGTTATTGGTCAGCCGTCTATGCTGCAAAATAGTCAATTCGCTTTGAATGGAATCAACGGCGTTGGTCTCGTCCAGCCGCATGTCGCCGGATTAGGTCACGTGGGTATGACCACGCTTGCTCAGAATCTTGGCGGTAGTATCAGCAGTGGTGTGCAATCGACCATCGCTGGGATGGTGCGCACGAAAGAACTGTGGGCTCAAGGTGAGGGAAGAGATTCGGCGAGATTCCCGGGTAGGTCCGGACATGGTTTCAATTCACAGGAGGCTGCTTTATACGGCGGTAGTTCACCCGGTCCTATCAACTACAGACCCTCTCTTAGGCCTAACAACCCCTTTCTTAGCAAAATGCAGGAGTTAGATAGTCGTAGGAATCCGCACGCGTTTCAGTCGAATCTTCCTTACCGTTCCGACCGTTCGGATAGAAATTCGGGTAACTCAAGATATTCGAAGGACGGTAAAAGTTCTGGTCATTGTGTGGAGATTCGGAATATGCCATTGAATGCTTCCTATGCTGATATTCGTCACGCATTTCCTGGTATTTATATAAGAAAAGATGGTATGAAAATAATAAATGATAATCACGGAAATCGTGTAGGCATCGCTTACGTGAAATTCAGTAAATCTGAGGGTAAGGAACTAGCTATGAATTCTCCACGTTTCGTGAGGGGTTCAGAGGTCGAAGTTTTGCACCTAGATGAAAATATCTTTGAAAAAGCTACCGATTCTTTCACACCTGACAAAGACAAATCCAACGATACCACCGAAGACGTGAAGAATTCCGCGTGTATACTACTCACTGATCTCCCGTCTTTTGCCAAAGAAATGGATATCGCCAATCTCTTCCACGAATGGAAGATCAACGATCTTTTTATAATAAGCAGCAAAGACAGTGGCATGGCGTACGTCCAATTTGCTAGATTAGAAGACGCTGCTTCGTCGCTCACTTCGTCTCTCAAGATTGGCAGCAAAATCGTAACCGCTAATGCGATAAGCGAAGAGAAATTTGCTCAGGCTAAACGCGATCACGAACAGAGTAAAAGCATACAGCCTAGCTCCTCTGACTGTATAATGATGCGGGGACTTCCTTATCAAACTATCGACCGCGATGTGCTAGACTACTTTTCCGACATCGGTATCGTTCCACACAAAATCCATATGCTACTGAACCCGCAGGGCAAACCAGCCGGCGAGTGCTTTTGTGAATTCGAGACACCAGAGGAAGCGTTACGGGCTGTCTCGAAAAACGGAGTACCTTTTGGAAAAAACGTGCCGACTATCGAACTTGTTACGCGGGCAAAAATGATCGAGGTGCTTGGACTGGCTGATCAGCAAACGATAGAAGCCCAGCAACAGCATTACCCTCATATGCAGCAGGACCAGAGGCCGCGTTATGGACCGATGCCTCTGCCGCGTTTTGGAAACTCTGGTTTTGGGCCTAGATGTCCGCCTGGTTTGATGGGCTTACCGCGTCATATGATGGCCAGGCACATGCCTTCTATGCCAGATTACGTCGAAGGTTTTGGAAAACCGGGCTGTGTTCTCTCCTTGGAGAATGTACCCTTCAAAGCCGATATCAACGAGATTATTGAATTTTTCGCAGACTTCGATATAAAACGTGAAAATGTCATCAGGAGGTATAACGATAGAGGGATGCCAACAGGTGACGCGAGAGTCGCTTTCGCGTCGCCTAGCGAAGCTCAACGGGCTCTTCGGGAACTCAAGCACTGCAAAATGAGAGAACGTACTATTTATATGAAAATGGCTTAAGTACACCACTCTACCCAAGTGTGCGCATTTGGTATACATCTTCTCTGTCTCTGATTAAAATACACGAAGAGATAATGCAATCAGGGATTACTATCGTTATGAAAACCAAAATCTTGTTCAGGGTGACATCACCTTTGAACCAATATTTTTAACGAAATAACGTTAGTTACGGTTAGAAAATACGTTTTGGGTATTATGGTAATAGATCATAAAATAGTTCTGGAAGTTAAATAATGACCGATCTTCCACAATTTTCTCTATTTATCATATTTTATCTGCCTAAGGAATGAATTATTAAAAGCGCGAAGTTTTATTTTTGTACATATAAAAGATCTAATTTGTTATGAATTCATCTTCATATAAGAATGGACGTTGAATTTTTAAAATAAGATTTGTATGAATAATGTATGACTAAGATTATTTGTTCAAAAACAATATATAATTTACTTCTCTAAAAATTTAAGATACACACTTCCGATGTGTAGATAAAATACACAGACTTGTATATATAGCTATATATTGTTAAAAATAAATTAAATTTGCGCAAATTCAATGTCAATGAATATCTACACGTCATAATTAATTCACAGACTGATCTTAATAGTATTTAACAAGGAGAGTACCATTAAATGCATGGATTCAATCTTCGATTATAATCGAAAACACTTTGAACTACATTATGATATATTAAAATAGTTGTGCACATCTCATTGACTCGATAACAAAAATCATCAAACATGATATGAGAGATATAAAAGTACAAATGTAATTATAATTTTATTTTTATTACACGTGCGATTGGTCCACGAGATGAGTCTTTTATACAGTTTCGAGCTGTTCAAAACACGAGTTACACATCGTTCTATTGCGCAGTACGTATACATTGAGTTCATCGTGTACGACAATGAAAAATGTAACGCTAGCTGTATAGAGTAGAATTTATAAAAAGTTGATACCATTACGTTTAAATGTACGTATATGCTTATTCGCTGTAAATGTGCAACTCCCGATACTTCAATAAATTTGTATTTGATTTACAAAAGCCTAATCTTCTTTCAAGCTCGCAATCCCTTCAAAACAGAAACAATCGCAAAAAATTCGACGAATATGCGCAAACGAATAACGAAATATTTTGGCCATCGAAAAGAGACATCGGTGACAAGCCGATCTATTGTAAATGTGTCGCGGTAAATTAACGCTGCCCAAATATTGAGTCACGGGTTATTTTCGTATCTCGTCCACGCCTAAGTACGTGCCGATACGTACATTCGACACGACAGGATCTTAACTCGTCGGACATGAATTTCGCGAGTACGCAAACAAAAATCGAAATCCCGAAATGCTGTTAGCAAGCGAGATGAAACTCGTAGTAATATCGTGTACATAGCTCGAAGTTGATTTTACGTGGACGGGTCTCGTGTCTCGGGAACGAGTATGGCTTCCAAGACTGACAGGACTAATCGCGCGTGAAAACTCGTAAACCAGAAAGCTGTTGCATTCAGCTAGAAATTTAATTAATAATCGTGATTGAAATATCGCTATAATTCGTTATTACTTATCGGTAACAAAAATACTAACCTTTTATCGAAACATTTGATATGCTTACTTGATCGTGAGAACACTAAAAAAATTCTGTTAACAATTTTTACTCGTGTAACATAAACGAATATTATATTTACCTTTGTGTATTATCGTTCGTAAACTACACCTAGGAGGATGGATGGACCATTATTGAACGTTTACAACCACCCCGATCGGTACGTTACGAAACGAGCCTTTGTTGAAGCATTCGCCTCGAGACCCATCCTTCCTATTCGATCATCGTTAGAAATACGATACCCATTTTACGTTTTTATTGCGAATCGACTCTCGTATGGCATAACTCGCCATTCCATTCTTCACTTTCACGGGATTGAAAAAGTCAAGTTGCAGGGAACTCGTAAGGTGATTTTAATCGATTTCCAATGAAGAGCGTGCGTTATCGCAGGAAGATCTCCATTAACCTTGTTCGATGTAACAGCCGGAAGCCTAAATTTAGCATATCCGAAACGCATTCGTCAAACAAAGTCGCGTTGAGAACGAATGAATCGACATTCATTTGAAAGAGCATCGCTGAGAGCGCGAACGGCAGCTCATCTTTTTTTCTCGTTTTTTAATAACTCCGCAAATCGAAACGACGAATAGGCACGCAGCGTGTGTACATGACTAATTAACTGCACAAAGAACTCCCGATCGTTGACGGCTTGGTTGCGTAAACAGTTTCGCATTTCTAATCTTCCACGAAGATCCTTTGTTTCGTTAATTGATTGTTTACGTTTCTACTTCTTCGCGTTCGCGACAGACTATTTTTCCATCGAAATGTCATTTGAATTAGAACGTCGATTCAATATATTTTGCGATTTAATGTATCTCTTTGCCAATATGTGGCGTTTCCGTTTGTATGGTATTTTTCACTGCGCATGCGCGTATTTTGTTTCTCGTACGCCATGTTTTTTTCCGTTACGGCGAATAATAACGAATAAATTTTGACTACTGCGTAGTTTTTAAGAAGGACAGGGAAGAGTTTTATTCTTTCCCTCGTAAATTTCTCACCACAGGAGTCTCGATTAATCTTTTAGCGGTCGCGATTACATCGGGACAACATGCTTCCCCCCGTACCCCATTAAGGAAATATCGTCCGGGAGTATTTTGTGGTTACTCGCCCACGCGAGATTACGCATTCGCCGGTTTAGGTAAGGCCGAGAATCATCCACTCTTCGCGCTCGTTATAACTGAGTGAAAAAAGACATCGCCAGCGTGAAACACCAGAACGAAATGAACCGAGAAAAGAATGAATTTTTTTCGGTGAGACGAATCCCGAAGAAATTTCCTGCTAACGAGATTCAGAATCGATTAGGTATCGCGAATGTAATTATAAAACCTCTAGATACTCATTTAATTGTTTGTGATTCGTAAATTCACAACGAGAAAATTCTGATTCACTGTTTCTTTTATAGTTCTTAATCTAATAATTCCCTCATGCAGTAAATCGTCAAAATTCATAACATATACGTGATTTGGAGAATGAATTATGGAGCGACCTAGGAAATTAATCATTTTCATTGAGTCACACGTAAGTATTAATTCACTCATCATTTTGTACGTATTCCGTACCTAAATGTTTCATTCTGAGGCAGCTTTCGTTACATACACAGTTTCCAGTATATTTACTGTTTGGTAAATATTTTTCGATGCATTTCGGTGGTTTTGGCTATCGACCATAACCTGTAATACCGATCCAACAAGATATTCGAGACAATTCGAAGGTTATGAAATTCTAACGACTGATCGATACGTGCCTAAAGGGTTATCGATATTTCTGCATAGCCGTACGCGACATTATAGTTTTGATACACGAAGCGTGCCGCTATTAATAGCCCACGAGAGCGATCCAGACGCACGAGCGCTAAAGAAGGATACCATTAATTGTCGAGGAGTGAAGTGGTCGGGGCTGTATATCGCAAGGCGGATCGAACGTGCCTGTCGTTGAGTGGGAACGCGCGTGAAAAGAATTATTCCGCCGTGCGCCACGAACGCTCTATTATTATAATTTATCGCTTACCCGCGCAATTCGTTCCAAATTGAATAGCCTATTGAATTAATTTCATCGACTATTTAATTTCCCGTACTCGCATTATTCCAGTTTCGGTAATATTACTCCTGGAATATTTGCTTTGTCCTATATAATTGGGTTAACGAATTAAACGAATTGTCAAAATTTAATTGAATATGTGGTTTAATAAGCAGAAGAACGACTAATTGAATGTAATAAAAAGAAATTGGGGAATAAGGCTGAGATTCTAAATTGGCGTTTGAGAAAAATGAAGACGATTTATCAATAATCTAACTTGTGCGATGTTGTAGGTCAGCTGTAACGTCAACTACGCCAACACTGGTAATACGCTACGGGCGTATGGCACTGATAGTGCGAGCTGGTTGGATGACGCGAAGGGCAGAGATAAAATCGGATAATGGAGCGAAGACAAGTGACGAAAATGGGATGCGCGTTTGAAGAATTAAGAGCGCGAATGCACACAAGAGAATGGCTGGTGAGTGTTAATTGCGACCAATGGTGTCAATGACAATTAAAAAATGCAAGAAAAGACGGATCGAATTTCGCGTCACTGTCAAAAATAATTCTCATGCAATGCGTTCGACATAAAATTGGCAGTTTCAATTGTTGAGAATGAATCAAATGCTCTACAGGAGATCGCTTATCTTCCTCTCGTCGAACGTACACGTTTGATATGAAACTATAATTGCCACTCAAACTGGATGCTGAAATCCACCTGGAATTTAGCATAGAATGCTCTACCTATTTAATTTTTTCGGAGAGCTCGAGCCCAACGCACAATAAACTCCAATCTAAAGCGTGTATCTCCTCATTACGCATAACGAACGTATCGCGAATCTTCTCGACGATCTGACAGAAGGAAAATTGATCTTTCGTGCGACTCTCGTTTTCGCAACAAGAACTTATGACAGCGAGATTATTCTTCAAAAAATAGGACGAGTTGGGTTTTCATTGAAAAATATGTTCCTCGCTCTCTCTTTCATGAGAATTTAAAATCTTTATCAAAAGATATAACTCGGAATCGGTGGAATATAACAGAGACATAGCACACACCAAAATATCTTACTAAATGAAAAATAAACAAAGTAAGCATCGGTAGTCCCGTGAGAAAGATCCGAAGCGCCATTTAAAACCCTCTCTGGGAAATAACAGTGATTTCGATAATAAGCCTCTCGCATTTCACGCGCCAACGGCGCTTCGCGCCTTCGCGTATGGAAGATCTCGAGTGTGACTTTTCGCGAGGAAGATTCGCAGAGAGAGCCGGAAACCAGAAACAAGACGGCGCTCTGTCTCTACGAGCCCTGGACGCGTGTCGAAACGAGCCGACGCTAGATTCGCTCGGTAATTAGATTCGGCTGGCACGAGAAAGATGAAAAAGCTCCGAGTTAATCGAGACTCGGCGGGCTCCCTCGCGCCTGTCGACGCTGGAGACGAATTGCCGATGGTTTATCCTGTAATTTTCAACGGACAATGCCACTCGAATGCTCCCATTCGCCGGGACAATCCATTATCCCCGCGCCATCCAATTGCATCAGTACGAGTCGACAAAAGACTATACTCACACTACCCAATCTGTATTATTTTCTTCCTTTTATTTTCACGTGTGCTTCAAACCTTCCAAGTTTTTTTGTACTAGTTCATAAATGAAAATTAGAAATGCCTAATACGACAGCTATTTCCATAAAACCGATGTTAGGACTATCACGAAATTCGGTAGAATTTCTCTATGAAAATAAATTAAAAGGCAATTTCACTGTTTCCTAAACAGGAGCTGATAATTCCGAGTAGCGGTAATTCGCGTTAATCTTCCATAGTAGACGTTTTTCAGATGCGACACTGGGAGTGGCGCTTTTTTCCCAACATTTCTCGTTTTCCACTTTCATCGTAGCTCGTTCTTCGCGAGTCTCCCGTACAGTACGCGGCGTGCGTTTATCTATCAATCTACCTGTCCTATGGCTCTCTCGAGCGCCGAGCCACTGACATTAAACTATTTTTACGGCGACGACTCGACGCGAGAACGGATCGCTCGCGAACCACCGAGTGACTTTAATCGTGCGATAATAGTGCGCCCCGACGCGTTTAAATAACTCCCATATTATTCTCAATGTGCTCTCCCGCCTTTTTCCCTCTGCGAACGCAAAGATCGTTTTTCAAGCTGGAAAGCGAACGAACGGATAACTTTCTAACTGGTTCATTCGTCTGTATGAAATAATTTTCATCCACTTCTTTTTTCAAAGAACGTATCTTTTTAATTAATTCCAATCTCTCGGCTCGTTGGCTGCTCCTATAAATTATCGGATGAACGCCTCGTAAGTAATAATACTCCTATCGAAAGAAAAACAAGGCAATCGCTAGAAGTCAAATGCAATTCAATTGAACGGGAGATCGATTAACCCGTCGAATTGGCGTGTTGAGAACGAGCTTGTCGTCGCTCGTTCCATTTATCATTCTCATTCTCGATTCCAATCTCAGGTGAAAATCGTTTCCCGCGCTTTTCACGCCTTTTTTTTTCGTTTTACGGGCGGAGACCGATCTCTCGCCCACTCGAGAGTCCCACTTGAGTGGATATATATATATACACACACATCCTGACCTCTTTATCGGCTCGAGGAGGTTCAATGGTCACGCATTCACTCGCGAGCACGAAGGAAAAACGAAATATACCGTACGTGAAAAAGCTTCGTGCGAAACAAAACAATGTATACTAGCAGCCGTGTCGGTATGTTAATTCCTAAACGTTCTCGGCGTGGCTCTTTTGTTTCAACGCTTCACTCGTGGATCGTGGAAAGAGAGAGGCAGGAATGAAATTAACAATCGATTTGTACCAACGCCCCCCATTTTCGATTACGAAACTCTATTCGGAATTTCGGGCGTGTAAAAATAATTTATCGATCGTATTAACATAATCGAATGGATAGGGATATCTCGGTATCAAAATTTTTTTTTATCGACGAAGAGTCCGAAATTGGACATGCCAAGTACAATTCAAATCCCAGGTGCATTTTGTTTCTCGGAACTAAACGCGTTCCGTCAAAGATACTTCTGGTAGATTTTTTTGTAATTCCAATATCAAAAGTCAACTCCTCGAGTATTTATCGAACAAATAATAATAGCCATGGTTGCAATTTTCTTGACAAATGTACCGCGCGAAGTTTTCTCTGTTTGCCTTTCGCGCCCTTTGAGTTTTCGATCTCTCTCGGTTCGCCGGCTCCTTTACGCGTAGATCGCTGTTTGCTTAGGTGGGACAACCAACTCGGGGCGGTGTTTGCGAGTCGGTCTCGCTATTGCGCGGAAGTCGAAGACGCGACGTCCGATACCACTGAGAAATGGAAGAAAAAGCGAGAGAAATTCAAAAAGAGTACGTCTGTCTTTTATGTTTCTCGGTTTATTCGAAGAAATCAAGCCCGAGCTCGTAAACTCGATAAATCTTGTATTTTAATTTCGAACGTCTGAAGCTAGAAACGAAAAGCGGCCACTTCTACCGCGGAATAAAAAAAAACAGACTACCGAAAGATTTATTTTTTGAACCCTATCTTCCGCAGTTTTTGCCAATGATATTTCTACGAATCGCCATTCATCTCCCGAGATTATTTTCGTTCGATATTCTTATTCCGCGAGCGAAGACCGTTCCGCTGATTCTTTCGCCGGATCGTCACGCGTTGGAGCTTTTGTCTTCGCTCGGCCGTAAACGTTATCGGATTGGTGACCGTGCCACATGTCGACCTTGACCGTTCCAATCGGCAAACCGCGGAGAATCTTTCTCGCGGTCTTTTAATTTATGTTAACTGCAACGTTGAAGTAAACAATTGTCAGAATTGCTTGTGAGGTACTGGACACTCGATTGGTTTATTATTCTCACCTGAAAATGACCCTCGAATCGATGCTATTAACATTTTCAAAACAATATACCTATTTATCTATGTATGCATTTATATAAATGAGATTAATTTGTCTGTCTGTTTGTCCAGATTAATCTCCCAAACGGCTAAACCGATTTTTACGTAACTTTTATTGGTGGATCCAAAATTCAAGAGAGCAATTAAGGCTATTTTTGACCACAAAAATATTTGAGGTTCTTGGAATTTATTAAGTCACAGATAGTCTCTGGTAATAAAACTGTACTCAATTTGATAATACTACACTTAATTAATAAATACCATTATATAAATTTTTAATCTCATACTGGGGAAATGAGAAAGATTATTCTCTTTGAGTTTCTGGTAGCTCCAGTATCGATACCTCGATAAACCTTGAAGATGTCGAAGTTCAGGGAGGTCCTATCACCAGGTGCGCTTCTGCGGCTTCGGGGGACGAACCCGCGGATAAAGCTAAACCGAGAGCTGGCTCGCGAACCGAAACGCGCGTGCCTTTGTGCTTATATTGGCGAAGCGCGATAGGAGGGATGGAGAGGAGAGAGCGAGAGAGAGAAGAGGAGGGGGAGGAGGAGGAGCGGTACCCCCGGTGTGCCCCCTAACGCGAGCTCCCGAGTGAACTACACCGAGAGCCGGCCGAGTCGACTAGTAGCCGCCGCGCCGTTCTCAAGAGACGAGGAATCCAGTCTTCTCCTCCCCCGCTCGATTCGATATCTCCGTCTCGCTCGCATCGGAGAGAGTCCCTCGATTTTTCGCCTTTTACGGCAATCTTGGCCAGTCAATTTTCACTCCAAGCTTCTCCCTTTCCCTCTCAAAAAATCGTCGGATTCGCCGCAGAAATCAATTGGATAATTAACTCGGAAATGATGGCTAAGGTGGAACGAAAGAGTGGCATGTAGAGTGAAAATTCGAAGGCAAATACGTGCGCCCGAGGGCTCTTAGTGCCAGTGAGAGTACGCGAGGTGAACTGGGTGAGAAAGAGAGAGGAGTGAAAATTGGTGCGATAAGAAACACTCGATCCATGCTGCCCACGTGGTGGCGACGAGCGTGAGTGGTAGCCCGATTCTTGTTCTTCGCTTTCGAGACCGGAACGAGCTCTCGACGATATGAGACCCGTCCCAGGACTCCTCGTCCTGCTGGTTCTCTCGATCGGCGCTTGCTTAGCCCAGCAAGCCGATAATTGTCCCCCCAAGTGCGTCTGCTTCCTCAAGACGGTACGATGCATGTTTCAGAAGCTCCATCGAGTGCCACGAGTGCCAAGCAATACCACTGTCTTGTAAGTAGGCTGCCTCGCGTTATATTTATATATTACTTGTACCGTTACTAAGACCGCGTATGCGGGGGAAAAATAAAATAAACGGCCGGCGATAAAACGCGAGTTTACGATTACCGTGTTACGGGAATAGCGAAAATCGGAGAACTAGCGTGCAGCCTCCTCGAGCGCGGACAGATCGAATCAACGGAAATAGAAAAGCGCGAGAACGAGGATTCTCTTGTCTTTAGAATTCGACTCTTCGCTATTTCGATCTCGTTAAATATTTACTGTTTGAAATTCGCCTGTGGCGATATTGGCCCAATATTGACGCGTGGGAGGCCCGACTGAGGATTTTTGCGAGATACGGAAAGTTGTTTGACAGGATTAATAGACGTAAAATAGGAGAAATATGTTTCCCGAGAGGAATTTATTTTCATCACAATGAGAACGAATGTGAATGTTGCCCAGCCACGTGACGTGAATTGAATTATACATGTACGTTGACTCGACAATTTACGCAACTTTTATTTAGGTTGAATCGATTTTACAATTTTTAAAAATCTTGAAAGATGATTAATTCACACACAAATATTAGAGACTTTAACTCCCAGGAAACATAATGTTGCACTTGGCAAGAGTCTGACCGTGCAGTTTGTAAATAGACTCGATAGAAAACAAGCATTTGTCGAAGAGTCGTTACACTCGCGAATCTTATCGGCGCGTCGGTGCCCCTACGGCGAGGCAACCCGATGACTTCGAGGACAGCGTCCTGCGTTATCGCTCGGGATGAGAACTCGTTTATGTAAAATTTTGCGTAATCGTGAAAGAGAGAGAGAGAGAGAGAGAGAGAGAGAGAGAGAGAGAGAGAGAGAAGCGAGCCAGTCGATAAAAAATCTCGCGATAAAGAGAACGTCTCTGATATACCGAGATGTTTGCGCTAATTGCAACAGGCGCTAATCGTTTGGATTACTTGCGAGTGGCGAAACGATAAAGGCAAGCGTTAAATCGAGCTGTGATTTAACTTATCCGAGATACGGTTTTTTCCTACAGGGAACGAAACTTTAGTTTTACAGGGAACTAAATTTTAGTTTCATTGAAACTTACAGCTTATACTTCGGTAACATGCAATAATGTTATTATTATAATTGAATGATTATGTAAGAGCCCACAAATGCGTTTATAGCGTTCAGAAAATTAAAAGAAAAATTGATCGTAAGAAATTTGAAAAATTTTCACAAAAGCTCATTCAGGATACCTGAAAACCGGAATTTTGCATTTTTCGCTCGCTCGAGTAGAAGGGGACTCGAGCCCGATCCGAAAAGACACAAGCTAGTGAAAGTGGCGAACTGAGATGCCCCTAAGGATTAGCCGGCGATACCGATCTCACGGAGAAAAATAAATAAGAGCGTTAAATCAAATTGTCGATAAAAGCCAACCCATAAACCTCGCCAATACGGAACCGAGTTTATTTATGGATTCGCGATGACGATATGACTTTTTTTCTTTTTACGTTATATCTCTCATTTCCTTTTCTCCGGCTAAAACCCGCGAGATATAGACAATGCCGGTCTTTATATTAAGAAGTGATTCACGGGCGGGCTTTAAAACTTTTCACTTCGCAAGGCCACCGGGACACGGAGCCCCCGCTCGGTTTAGTTTACATTTCGCGAGGCGCTATTTCCGTAACGACGCCTCTCGCCCGCTTCTAGCGAGTCCATTCGGTTTTATTGTTCACGGCGTGGCGCGAATGTTAGCCCGTCAGGAAAGCACTCGCTTCGGATATTATAAAACTCGCGGGATCGAACGACCCGCAAATTGGATCGGCCGAACGACTCGGCTCGGCTCGATTTATTTTAATTTATGCCCCGCGAAAAAACATCGTAATTGAAATCAATTTTTCGTAAATCACTGTCCTACATCTCGTGTTCGACGACGTACCGGATAAATTGAAAAATTCCATCTCATAATCGATATAAATAAAAGATGATGTTTCGGCTGACGCGGTTTCTGAAACGACACTTCGGTAACTTTTGATTTATTGCATTCCTTACAATTACAAATTATTACAATACCGCTAAACTGATACTAAAAATAGTGAACATTGTTAAAATGGTTAAATTTGTGAACGGTTTAGGTCAGAACAGATTTCTCGTGTGAAAAGTCAAAAAGAATCGAACGAACAGACAAATTCCGCATTACCGTCGGGTAAATTTACCTGCACCTGCAATTAATTCATTAAACCGCGCAACAATTTACGAGATTATTTTACCCGTTGGTAGCGTAATTGAACGGCTAGCTTGGGTACCCGCTTCTCAGGCTGCAATTACGAAGCCGATAAATCATCGACTCGGACAACCAGTTTCCGCGTACGCGCGGAGCCTCTTCGACTTCGTCGAATTTCATATCTCGGATCTTCACGGAATCGTCACGCGATCGCACTCTCGTCTTCGATATCGCGAATTCAGTGAAATTACATCTATAACCGACATAATTTCGCATAACTATTCCCTTCATCGGCTTCTCTCGACGTACGCGCGAAACGTCGTTGATGTCAAATCCGAACGATTCAATCGACGCTAAGCATTAGAGCGAGTTGTGGTTGATAAGCGACACAAGATAGACACGCGATGTTCACCGAGAATTACACTCATCGAAGATTGAGCAATTAAGCAGTTCGCAAGAATTATTTTATACTGATAAATCTTCTTTTTTTTTCAGGGATTTACGATTCAACAATATCGTGGAGATCCATCCTGACGCTCTTCGGGGTCTACCCAATCTTCATACGCTACTACTCAATGACAATCACATAAAACAACTCTCGGCGAACACCTTCGAGGGCGCTCCCAATCTAAGAATACTCTATCTTTACAAGAATTGCATCGAGCACATATCACCAGGTGCCTTCGCCAATCTGGCCAAGCTGGAACAGCTCTATCTTCATTACAATCATCTGCGCGAGATAAACCGTGGCACATTCAACGATTTGCCCTCCCTTGAGAGGCTCTTCCTTCACAACAACAAGCTCAGCCGGGTGCCCGCCGACGCTTTTCGAAATGTCGGGCCCATGACGCGACTCAGGCTCGACAGCAACTCCCTCGTCTGCGACTGCAACGTCGTGTGGCTCGTCGAGAGACTGAGGCAAAAACCGACTGAGATGGCGGCCGTCTGTCAGGCGCCTGACGAGATGAGGGGCAGATCCCTTACAGCTATGACTGTCCATGATTTTCATTGCTGTTGAGTATTTTTTCTCAAGTTTCAATCGAACCATACTAACTAGTGATATCGACAAGACTAGTCTCGTCTAGACTTTATAAGGCTAGTCTGACGAACGTTATTGATACTAACTTTTAGCTGAAAAATATTTGTAGGCTCACACTAGAGAAGAAATTTTTTTTCCTTGCACTCTCAAAGGGTTAATTCCAAGAACCGTTTATGTTAGCGCGACTGGAAATCACACGTTTATTTTGCGATTCGACACGATGGATTGACCCCACGGCGTGTATTTTCCAGCCAAGCCGCGCATAATGGAGGACCCTGAGGACACCGAGACAAAGATCGGTGGTACTATATACTTCACGTGCAAGGCCGCGGGCGACCCGGCGCCCGAGATCAAATGGATGAGAGACTCGAACGAGGTACAGATGGACGGGGATCGTTACGCGATGCGGGACGATGGTACTCTCGTGATAACGGACGTGACGTCAGAGGACGGAGGAGAGTACGAGTGCATCGCCAGCAGCGAGATGGGCACGACTCATTCGCGCAAGGCGAGGGCAATAATTACCGTGTCGCCGCTGATCAGATTCACCGAGCTGCCCGAGTCCAAGACGATCGAGGTAGGGATGTCTCGTGGTACGCGCGTCATACATAAATTCTCTAACGAGCGAAGACTCGAGTTCTAACAGCTCTCAAGATAAAGTGATTCTAACTTCTAGAGTAGTTCTAATTCTGAGTCAAACTCTAAAAAATGATATTATCTACAAAATCTTTAAAAATTGCAGATTGGCACGAATGCTGAATTTTTATGCCGAGCGGAGGGCAATCCGCAACCGAGGATTCAGTGGTGGAGGAACGGTCAGGTGCTGTTTACGGGTGGCCGTATCGAAATAGACAACAACGGCGAACTGTTACGCGTGGTAGCCGCCAAAGAATCAGACGAGGCACGTTACGTCTGCCGAGCGGAGAATGGTAATGGTTTTGCCGAGACTAGCGCAGACCTGAAGGTAGAAGGAGCCGATTCGAGACCACCCAGGCTGACTTACGAACCGACGGACATGGAGGTGGAGCATGGAGTAACTATCGAAGTACCTTGCCGCGCCGAGGGTATTCCTAAGCCAGTTATCCAGTGGAAGAAAGATGGTAGCGCTATCGAGGGTAGGAGACATCGAGTGTCCCGTGCTGGTAGTCTTTATTTATACAATGTAACTGCCTTTGATTCTGGCAGGTGAGCTATCTCTATAGGTTCATTCATAAGACAGTCTAAATATCGACGTAATTTTGCTATCTCCAGGTACGAATGTTCAGCAGTGAATACGTTCGGACGAGCAACGGCTCAAGCTTTTATCCGTGTCCGTCAATCCAGCTCAACAGAGAATATCGTCATACGGGCTTTCACAGACGCCTCAAACGAGATCGATCGCGCCATCAATCAAACACTGCACAGTCTCTTCAATGCCGATGGTACACACAGGCATCACGTTAATCCCTTCCGATTGGCTCGATTCCCAGACGCCGATGGTCGAGCAGCAGCCAGACCTGCAGAAGTTTACGAAAGGACATTGGTCAACATCCGACGAATGGTGAATTCCGGTGCCTCGGCTAACGTTACAGACGATTTCCGCTATGAAGATGTTCTTACATCGGAACAGGTATCAAAAATTCGAGTAGCTTCTTTTTACAGTGAGGTTAATTCAAAATATTTTTAGATCAAGGAAATTGAAAAGCTCTCCGACTGTACTGGACACAGGAAACGCCAAAATTGTACAAACATGTGCTTCCATAATAAATATCGTAGCATAGATGGTTCCTGTAATAACCGTCTAAATCCAACCTGGGGAGCTTCTTATACAGGATTCCGTCGCGTGTTGAAGCCTATTTACGAGAACGGTTTCTCGACCCCAGTTGGATGGGACAAGTCCCGCCGTTATTTTGGGTATCCAAAGCCAGCTTCTCGTCTGATCTCAACGACATTGATCTCAACACATGAAATTACGAACGATGATACGATCACTCATATGGTGATGCAATGGGGTCAGTTCTTAGATCATGATCTGGACCACGCATTGCCGTCTGTCTCCAGTGAGTCCTGGGATGGTATAGATTGCAAAAAATCCTGTGACAATGCCGCACCATGTTTCCCTATGGAAGTGCCACCTGGTGATCCACGTATAAACAATAGAAGATGCATAGATTTCATCAGGACTAGCGCTGTTTGTGGCTCTGGAGCCACGAGTGTTCTTTGGGGTGGTCTGCAACCTCGAGAACAACTAAATCAGCTAACCAGTTACCTCGACGCATCCCAAGTCTATGGTTATGATGATCAACTAGCCCAAGACTTACGGGACCTCACCAGCGATCGTGGCCTGCTCAGAGAAGGTCCCACCTTCCCCGGTCGCAAGCCTCTTCTTCCATTTGCCTCAGGGCAATTCGTTGACTGCCGTAGAAATCCATTAGAGAGCTCCATTAACTGCTTCGTGGCGGGTGATATTCGTGCCAACGAACAGGTTGGGCTTTTGGCTATGCACACAATCTGGTTGAGAGAACACAATCGCATTGCTCGAGAACTTCGCGAGATGAATCCTCATTGGAATGGTGAGAAACTTTACCAGGAAGCAAGAAAGATTGTTGGAGCCGAGATGCAACATATCACTTATCAGCAATGGATGCCCCATGTTTTTGGTAGCAACGCGGATGAACTTCTTGGATCTTATCGAGGTTACAATCCAAGCATTGACGCTAGTATCTCGAACGTCTTTGCTACAGCTGCTCTTCGTTTTGGTCACTCGCTAATTCAACCACGTCTCGAGCGTCTTAACGAGAATTTCGAGTCAATTCCTCAAGGTCCGCTGAGCCTAAGGGATGCCTTTTTCTCGCCCTGGCGTCTAGTTGACGAAGGTGGCGTAGATCCTCTGATGAGAGGCATGTTCGCCACCGCTGCCAAACTTAAACTGCCTGAACAGAATTTAAATACCGAGCTCACTGAGCAACTATTCCGAACAGCTCACGCGGTAGCTTTGGATCTAGCTGCCATGAATGTTCAACGAGGCAGAGATCATGCGATACCCGCTTATCTTGAGTGGCGTAAGTTCTGCAAAATGTCACCGGTCGAGACATTTGATGATCTCGCTGGCGAGATCAGTAGTGCACATGTACGCCAAAAACTACGCGAACTGTATGGTCATCCGGGCAATATAGACGTCTGGGTAGGTGGCATCTTGGAAGATCAGTTACCCGATGCCAAGGTCGGTCCGCTATTCAAGTGTCTCTTGCTCGAACAATTCGGACGTACTCGAGACGGAGACAGATTCTGGTATGAGAGCCCGACAACATTCAAACCAGAACAACTCGGTCAGATAAGACGAACCAGTCTAGCGCGAATTCTATGCGACAATGGTGATAACATCAGCCGTATTCAGCCAAACGTGTTCTTGTTGCCGGAGGGCGACAATGATTTTGTCAATTGCGATGAAATTCCACGACTGGATCTCCATGTTTGGTCGGACTGTTGCGAAAACTGCGAAGATAGGTCCAACTCGATCTCCCGTAACAGGCGCAGTATCGAAAAATATCTCCCAATTAACAATATCGATGATCCGATGAATCGTAGAGAATATGTAATTTCAATGATAGAGAAGGCAGAAATGGAAATAAGGAATTTGAAAATGATGACGACGGAACTAGAGCGAGCTACCGAAGAACTAAAATTATTGTCGAAAAATGTCGTTTCAAGTAATTCTTCTATTCCCTTTTAAAATTCCTATCTTTCCGATACTAAATTTTTCTGTCATTTGATTTCCTGAGCTTGCTTATATCAATACTGGTCTCACATGCATTTTTATTTTTGTAAATATAATCATTAGCTTAAAAATATTGAAAAGCAAGGCTTTTGAGAAGTCACTGCTCTATGAAAGAGATAAGTGGTATGTCATAGGAAATACAAAAGGCAAATATGAAGTTAGAGAGAGCTTAGTTTCTATAAATAAAAATCTTGTTATCATTGGGAGAAATAATAAGTTCAATTACATTTAATATCTTAATTTTTTTTCACATATGTACATATTACTTAATAGAAAATAATTTATCATTTTACGCAGATTC
Organism: Goniozus legneri; assembly: GCA_003055095.1. Lineage (NCBI taxonomy): Eukaryota > Metazoa > Arthropoda > Insecta > Hymenoptera > Bethylidae > Goniozus > Goniozus legneri. The sequence continues at coordinate 51,872 of NCVS01000865.1, forward strand.
TTCTTTATATTCAAATCTTGTACCTATGAACTTAGTATGTTGTCCTTGGGCAATCACATCTTTACCGTTATTCTTTGTTAGATCAACAGTCAGGAAAGCCATAGTGTTGCCAGCTCGAACGGTCCTAGCATCAACTGTTACTACTTCACCAGGAAAAGCTGCTTTCATGAACCTGTGCCATTAATCATTTAAGCATTCAAGTTAAACATTTATATTACGTATTTTTTAATCAATAAAGCAATCTTTAAACAACTCACGTCACATTTAAATTTACTGATACACCAGGGTTATTGTTACCAGTAGTCATTAAAGCGTATGTTGATATACAATCAACTAATGTACTTGTAAAACCTCCATGCAAAGTTCCTCCCAGATTGAGATGTTCTTCAGCAACAGTGAACTGAGCTTTGCATTGTCCGTCATGAGCAGAAACAATACTTAACTGTAGAATGTATGTAAAGTGTATGAATAATTAATATTAAAAGAATAAGATAACAAAATAAATAGATGTCTGACACTTACATTTTTTAAACACCGTCCGTAGTTATTTGACTGAAGTACTCGTTCGAACACGACTTTAATTAATTCTGAAACACGTGCCATTATTTTTATTAATAATTAAATCGGTAAATATATGATTCGCACGTGAGTGAAATTAGCCGTTTTTCCTTGCTGCTACGGCAATTTTGAGATTCACTGAGGTTATAATTACATAACGTTGTAAACTCTTCTTTCAATCAATATAATTTATGAAAGTTTGAAAACCACTGTCGCAAAATTGAATTTCTTTGCGCACTTATCCACATTCGAGTTATTTCTGTAATTCATCAAATGATATACAAAAATCAGTACAGATTGAAGTTGCACATCTACAAACCGAGCGAGTAACGAATTACTCGCAAGTATTCAGTATTCGTGAATATTTCAAAAATTCAAATTACAAATTTAAATGCAAACATCGGCATCTTTTAAAACTCTCGCATTTTGGTTTATTTGAGTAAGATTGGACGAATTGGAAGTCACGCTGATAACGTAGTTATTATTCTCGGTGTGTAGGTATGTATTTGAATAATTCATTAAAATTATAATTCAATAGGTTAAAAAATATTATTTATAACACAATTGTATGTAATAAATAAATATTTGATATTAATAACAATTTTTATAAATTTTTCAGTTTTCAAATATATTATAAAATGTTGACTGAAGTCAGAAGATTATCTTTGGGATCTTCTAAATACTTGGGTCCATCGCCAACACAGGTATGTATTATATATTTGAACTTTCCAGGCTCTTGTTTCTCAAAATTTATTTTGTTCATCAAATCCTGAAATAGATATTTTTATAACGAATGAAATACTTTTGATCCAAATTTATTATTAAAATAAATACCTCTGAGCATTCTGGGATCTGTATGGGAATCCCTTTTCTGTACTCTACAGAATTGTTGTCCTTTGGAGGAAAAATTTCATTTATTACACTCATAACTTTTGGAACATCTTCTTCTAACAAATAGAGTGTTGCGTTAGGACCTGCGTCAAATGAGTATGCCACCTTCAAAGATATTAATTTATTGTAAGATAATTGTAAACTTGTTACAAAAAAGAATTCAATGTTGAATACCTTTATATCATTGACTGCTTCATTATACGCATGAATGAGTTCAATAACTGAATGAGAGATATCATTCAAATAATTACATGGAGGATATGTATCCAAAATAATAGAATGTAGTTGATTAGAATCTTTCATTGTCAGTTCCGCAAATGTTGCAAAATCTTTCTTAAGAATAGCATTTTGCATTTCTTCTATTCTCTTTGGAACTACTTTTTCCACTCTATACTTCATTAACTCTGATGTTCTAACTCCTCTCTGCATTCCTTTTGAGCTACCAACTTTTTTCTTACTATCATTTACCTGTTGAAATATATTTATTTACTGAATTTTAATATAAGTTTGGATTATAATATCTACTCACAACTAATATTAAAATTCGCATCTCTGGCCAATGAGACACTGGAGCAATTTGCTTGGCTAAACTATCAGAACCATCAGGATTAGAACCCATATACCACCTGACAAAACCTCCATAAACACTGCGGCAAGCTGATCCAGATCCTACACGAGCTATGGTACTAATATCACCCTAAAAATAATTTTCAACTTAATCATTTCGTATGAAACATTTATATATGAAATTTACCTCAACTTTGAAGAGCTTAGCTAGAGCTGCAGTGAGACAAGCATATCCAGCGGCACTAGATGCCAGTCCAGCTGCTGTAGGAAAGTTATTTACCGAACAGATATGAACTTTCCAATCTTTTTTGCTACTATCCAGTTGACTTCTCTTGCGCACTTAAAGAGAAATTTTGGAAAGTTATACAGCTATGCAATGAAATATATAAATAGTCAACTCACTCTCAAGTAGGCAGTTTTGCAGTCTTACATTGCCGATATCTTCTTCTCTAATAAATCGAAAATATTTTGTTCCATTAATTTCATAAAATAGTTAATTTATTTAAATCAACTATTTTATATACTATACCGCCCATTCAGCCAAATCTTGTCTTCTTTAAAATCTTGACTTATCGCTACAGTGGTTTTTGCGCATAACTGAAACCAAAATAATACAAATCATAAAGGAATGATAGTAATATATTATTTAAAAACTGTTCACTTGCATGTTCTGTATCCAAACTCGCGCTTAGAGAATCGTTAAGTGGTAATATGAGTTGTTCATCTCGTTTGCCCCCTAAAAAAATAATTTTAATTCGATTAATTATTCATCCATATTATACGATTTTGAATTTTCAATAATATTCACAATATTTAATAACAGCTATGTTAACTGGGGCAACGCAAGTAACGGTATTCATTCTTGAAATTCCTCTAACTTGCCGCTCACTAGGCCACGTGTCCACAACTGACAACAGTTCGACGCTAAATGACAGTATGTCAACGACGTTAACACATACTATGCACTATTACATTACTATACAAATATGACTTTCATATGTGTACATTGCACATGTATGAAGGTGAGTCGAGAGTCAAAGTACAATCTGATTGGTTCAAAATTTGAATAACAGTATATCTATTTCTGAAATATTCAAATAAAATTTTTCGTGCGTAATATTTTCCTAATATCGAGAAAGAAATTTATATAACGACCCAATAGAAGAGTCTACATTTAAAATGAATAAAAAACAGCTGATTATTCCACCATTATATCAGTTTGAACAGAATCATCAATAGATGTCACTAAATGATTTTGCTTTAAAATTCGTATTCCATATGAAATGTATAAATTAATTAATCATATTACATTCATAATTCTATGATATGATGAAAATTTCAATCGGTATAAACAACAAAGTTTGCCTATTACAGTTATATTAAAGATATTTCGTTAAATTAATTTACAACTTCTGTTACATTCATAATTCATATACATAAACATGCTGTGGTATTTTGAATGTGTGAACTACATACTCAGTAGTTTCAATATTCATATAATGATAAATATTGATTATTTAAAAAAAGGAATGTTTTTAGCATATGATTATCGGTAAAGTAGAAATTTCTGTTAGAGCAGCCCCTGTAGAACGGCAGGTCAGTTACATTCCTTTATCACATTTTTTTCAAATTACACTCCAGTACTCTTGAATATGCCTCTCATTGCAGCATAAGTTAGAAAAATTTTGAGTTTCGAGTCTTCCATATCTTCAAAATCATCTAACAATATAATTTCTGTAAAATTCCTCACAATATAAAAGAAACAGTACGTTTCGAGATCCTGCAAAAAAAACAAATGATAATGGAAATACAAATAGATACTTTGATAATGTAAAAAAGTTTTAGTAAAATAATTTATGAACTTCTAAGCCACGTTCCATCGCTTTAATATAAGCGTCCATAGCGTTGTAAATGTTAATTTCGGGTCTAATTTTATCGACGACAAGAGTTTTACATCGTGGTTCGTGACACATGTCGGCTAGGTCATAGAGCGCTGAAAAAATGTTTTACTTAAGATCCTGAATACTTTCATCATTCGAAAATTTTCAATCTGTACTGTATTATACCAAATAATAAGTTTACTGATGTCAATTCAACTTGATCAGTATAAATAAAATATAGGAAAGCTCGATATACTTCATAAGTTGCTCCCCCCATTGTGATCGTTCTAAAACAGACACAGGAAAAAACGCATTACTATAAATTCTCAATATAGAAAAAAATTCAATTACCTTTCATTAGCTTCTCTCCATGTACTCAGAAACATTGTGCGAAAATATCCACTGCGTATTATCAAGAAAGATTTGTGTACGAAAATCGGCCTATTCTCTACTAAAATGGTCAAATCGCTAGTTTCCTGAAATAATTCAAATATCGTTTATTATTACAGTACGTGTATAAAGATTTCTCATACATACAGGATCGTTTAATCGTTGTGCCAAACTCCTCACAACAACACTTTCGATCCCGCCTATTTGGTCATCCCTTAAAACTAGTGCTTTATGCATAAATTTGTCGTAATAGTCTGGATCGTCTATCGCTGGATCTCGAAATCCATAAAAAGCAAAAGCATCGTGTATATTTTCACAGGGTACCCATGTTGCTTTTGAAAAATTATGGAACGGAGAATCCCATACATAAATATGTCTTTCGTTAGTCATCACTACACTTATATCACTGACCTTGTGTACTCCCACATCAATAATGAATCCCACTCTTTTTGTTGGCACCTGTTAAAAATGATACAACGGTAAAAAATGTTATTATAAATTTAGAGTAAAAATTAAATTCTGTAAATAAATTTATTTTTCTGATAATTATCGAATGTGTATTTATTACATAATATGCAACATTATAGTCCATGTTCGATAGTTTGTTGTACATATTATCTCCACAGATGAGTAGCGTACCGTTCTTGGTAACTAACATCCCATGCCTCCTCCCAGCAGCAATTTTAACTTTGAAAAGTTTCCAAGATCAAATTAATTGTTTAAATCACAGTTAAGAAATTACAGCCAGGAATGAAAATCAATTTACCAATTATTGAATTTTTCAATCCTGTTAATGGTTCGAACTTTGTATATTGAATGTTTCGAAAAATAGAGTGTGTCACTAATTTTGATACATTAACTCTGCCCGATGCGAGGAGAACCATATCAAATTCTAGTCCGCAAGATATAGCTTCAACTTTTCCGGTGCCGATCTTTATTGGGGTTGCATTCATTTTTGTACAGTCGTTTCGGGCTACGCCCCAATGTATTAACTGTAATAGAATTTCATTAATATTTTATTAATCGAACCGAGAAGCTTCGTGCAATACCTCTCCTTTGCTTGTCAATGCGAGTGTATGATTATTTCCAGTTGATACATCGACTATAAAATCTCCTTTCAAAGCACTCACATACTGTGGAGTTGAACTGTTTATGAGTGTTCCGTTTCCCAACGTGCCATAAGCATTATAACCCCAAGAATAAACCTTTAAAAATCGTGTAAAAACTAATTATTTACTGTTAGTTCGGTAATTATAAATTGCACATTCACCTTTCCAGTCTGTGTCAAAGCCAAGGAAAAGAGATACTGAGAATCAATGATCGTTTTTATCGGATCAATGTTGCTCAGCTCTTTTATTTCTAAAGGATTCCATGTAACTTGAACGTCACCCAGTCCTAACACTCCATAAGAATTCGTTCCAAGTCCATAAACTTTACCATCTCTCGTGACCATGAAGGCTTTACCTCCTGATTTGTTGGAAACAATTGAACACTGGTTAGAGTTTTTTATTGTTATATAAATTTCGTGTCTCACCAAAAACTAAAGCGATTCGTATGTCTCCGACGAGATGTGAAGCATATTTCTTTAAAAGCGTCCATCTATTCAATTGAGTGACGTTTCTGGTTTTATCCATCTTTATGGAATGTTCTTACTTAAAAAAAAATTATTATTCACAATTACTGTTTAAAAATTTCACTTTCGAATAGAAATTTGAGAATTTCAAATTTATCTATTGTACGTTATTCTTATGGCGCACACCCCTATTTACTACCACCAAGAAATTCTGTGAGATTTATCGAAAACGTAAAATGCAACTCTTCGTACGCACAGCTTGTGTCAATTTCACATAAAATTAGAATCAGAGAAATCAGTGAACTCTGGAAACATGATAAGCGTTCCATCGATTGTATGAGTTACTTGTATAGATTTTTTTTCTATTCGGTGTAAACATTAAATGGGTAGCTCTGTGCCTTGGGAAGCTTAATTCCATATATCAGAATACAAACAATATAGTATTCTGTATGTGAATGTATGTAAATTTGAAGTTTACTTATGAATTACTTGAGTTGGAGTTTTATATAAATGAACAACGTACATAATCTGTTATTGGGCTTTATTTTGACGTGGATTTAATCAATTTTTCATATCGTACAGAGTTTAAAAATATTTTGATAAATATTAATATTAAAAATGATATAATATATATTAAAAATGAATATTCATTATCGCACAATGAAGATTTGAATATTATAATAAAATATATTATATTACAAATTTTTTAAATAAAAATTAACATTCCATTAGCTCTTAAACGATCCATTTTTAGCTGCGTCGGATATAAATTTTTTAATTTTATCATTGTCTATGTCCATAAAAGTTTCCGATAAGAAAACATCCGTCATGTTTTCCTCGAAAAAAGAGAAACAATATTCTATTAATTCCTAAAAGTACAAATATACTAATGACAAAGAAATTTTAATTAAGAGTCCAATTATTATAATATATACCTCAATATGTCTACATGATATTGGCTCATAAATAGATATGACATGAGGAATTGTGATTAGTTTTTTAATTTTTCGAATACAAAGTTCTGAGAGTCGAGTTTCGTTATAATTTACACTCAGTTCGTAAAGCTCTAAAAATTAGAAGCAAAAATTTCTGTAATTTAAATATAAGCCACATTAGAGTTGATTGAATGCATTTTTTACGTACCAAACAGTTGTTCCTCTGATAAATCATCGAATTGATCTGTATATAAATATTGTAGGAAACACCTGTAGATTTTGAAAGAATAGCCATCCACTACCAAACTGTTAGAAACAAAGATGTTAACGCAATTAGTAATATTCATACAACTAGTCTTGTTCAGTTCTGACAAATTTTGACAAGTCGTGATACGGAGCCTTGACAAGACTGGACAGGACTAGTTTTTGTGGGAATTCCTATATACACTAAAAATATTTCTTTAACTTGGGCAGAGAATTACGATTAACAATGAATAAAATTTTAATTTACGTTTCTTCACGTAAAGTCTCGGTGTTTTTAAACATCTCATTGAATGATTCGCATCGCATTCTCAAAAATGATTTATGTACCCTAATTGGCTTATCGTCAACCTTAATCGTTAAGTCACTGAGATCCTGAAATCATCCAAATATTATTAAAGAAAGCAAGAAATAAAATTTACAACTTTTAATAAAAAAAAAATGTGGACATACATAATTGTCAAACTCAATTTCCAAACATTTCAGAAGAGTAGGATTCTCTTCATCATTATTATCATCATCTTTGGCAATATAAGGTTTATGCATGAATTTGTTGTATTCTATATCCCAAGGAAATGTCGAATTGCCAAATGAGTAATATGCGAAAACTTCGTGTATTGAAGTTGCAGGTATTTGCGTGGCTGTTTTGAATTGATTAAATGGTGATCCCCACATGAATATCTCGTTATTTTTATTACTAACGACGCTCATGTCGGATGTCATTGCTGCTGCTATATCGGCGATTCTCCCACATTCTGGAATCATGACCTAATAATCGAAATAAATTCCATAGAATAACAGAAATTTAATTAGCCAATTTAATGAAGTTCATATCAAGTAATGAATAATGTTAATGTTAATGTTTTTTTTTTTCAATTTTAATTTTTTAATTAATCAAATTTATAACTTTTCTCGATCTCACCTGAACTGCATAGGTAAAATCCCCATTCGTTATGTAGTTGTACCAGTTATTTCCACATATGTACAGGATTCCGGTATTAGCCAGCAGCAAGGCATGCTCTCTCCCACAAGCAATTTTCTCTAAATTTGAAATAGTCTCATATTTATTTTCATAACTGAGTAAATGAGCGTAAAAAGTTTACTTACCAATCAGAACGCCAGCCAATCCTTTGAGAACTGTAAATGAGTTGAAGCGTACTTCGATCGATCTACTGCACGCGAATAATTCCGAAACAAATACATCGCCTTTCTCATCTAATAAAAGATCAAATTCGGCTCCACAATCGATAGCAATAATTTTCGTTTCCGCAAAAACTTTCTTTGGCAACTTTTGTGGATTTCCACCATCCTTAGTCACGCTACCCCAGTGAAAAACCTGTGAGAGCAAATTGCAATTTTTAAATTTTGAAAAAATTTATAATTTTTCACTGCGCTTGTTTTTTATTACTTCTCCTTTCTCTGATAAAGCCAACATATGATCTATCCCAGATTTGACATCAATGATGAATTCTTCTTGTAACGCGCTTACCAATACCGGTACGCTTTTAGCCTCAAGAGTACCATCCCCTAATTGTCCATTACTGTTACTACCCCACGTATACACCTTAAAGAGATTTTTTTTAAGCGTGATGAATAAATATTTTTTTTTTTTGAGAAAAGGGTTGAAGAATGCAGTGAGAGTTTTAATCGGTTTGAAAATTAACACACCTTTCCAGTAGTCGTCAGGGCATTGACATATGCATGGTTACCGCTGATTATTTGTTTTATAGGATCTTTTTTACTAATTTCCTTCACTACTGTAGGCATTTTTGTTACATAATCTTTTTTTTCACCGATTCCTAAGGCACCATTGTAAGTCGTTCCAAGAGCGTACACGGTATTATCCTTCGTCACGAAAAACGCTTTCAATCCTAATAAAATTTGTGTTAAATGAAGATACTCGTCAAATTTTCACTTTAAATAATTTCAAAAACGATCGCTTATTATTAAAATATGAAATTTACTTACCGCTCACCATAGCAATCTGTATTTTAGGGAGGTAGTCTGAAGCCAAATCTCTTAAAATTCGCCATTTTCTCAGATCATCGACTGACGACATTTTGCACTGGGAAATTTTTTTATTTTATCTATAGTGTGCTATATAACCAATTAATTGTTCCCAGTTACGAATTATTTTATCGCATGAATCACGTGCTGGACAATTACGTGCTTATTTTGGTGATTATTTCAATGTAGACGGATTTGAAAGATGAAGCAAGTTCGTAGTAGCTTGTGGTTGTTTATATACAATACTGAACGAGTACTCTTGTTTGAATCTACAACGACTTGTTTTCGATTAGTCAACCCCCCAACTGAGATCAAGCTATTGATGAATATACGAGATAATACTGCTTGTTAATTATGAGGAGATTAAAATACAAGTAATTGGAATTTTCATTTTTATTAGTTTCCTATGACCTCATCGTAAATCTTCGTATAAATCTTCTAGTTTTGGGAAATGAAAAATTTTTGACAATGAGTAGTTCGTATTGATTCAAGAAAATGAGAAATTAAGTTACGTCTTTCATGTTTGAATTTCGGAATTCTACCGAATCGCGTGTCGATTGAATTCGACGAAGATATTTCGCGACAGATGTCATTCCACGTTGATTCTAGGAGGGAGAAAATTGAGTGCGCATGCACTCGCACAGATCCAGCTCATCTTGCTTTCTTCGTCTATCCACCTGCTGTCAATGATGTCAGTGCCGTGCCGGTTATGTGCGCGGTGGTGATTGCGCATCGAACCTACGGAAGGTGCGAATTGAATAATATCAAGTTTAGTTATTTTTAAGAAAAGAGAAAAAATGTCAAAAATTGTAACAAACGTTAAATTCAAACTTCATTTGTGTATAGTAATTTTGTATGTATGTATTTTTATTTTTCGAATAAATGTATATTTATGAAAAAAAATATACGACTTGATATGATTTATTATATTAACAATATTTTTACCAGAACCGATTCTGATTCGAAATATTATATTAAATTTATATATCAGATTTCAACTATAAAAAAGTTTATTTTTGTACACAATTACAAAAATCAATAAACTGCTTGTATCGATTTAACTAAAAATCGCGAAAATTGAAAAATTCAGATTAATTTTCATCTCTAATTTTCCAAACTTCTTTAACAGTGGTGTAATTTCGACCCGAGTAGGTTTTGCGTAAAAAGAAGAAATCTGCTTTGCCTCGCGGTGTTCGAGGCTCGCGCGCGCTCTCGGCAGCCGCCACCCGAACCTTTCTCTACCTCCTAGGCACCGCGAGCGCCGCGACGAAGGCGGACTCTCTCTCTCTTCCTCCCAGGCGCGCCAGTCACTCGCGTGCCGACGCGCGGCTATCTCGTTGGTGCGTCTCGCGGGACGACAATACCTCTCGTCCTGTCAAAGTGCTTTTTTCTCCTCAAGTGCTCGCTCTCTCTCTACGTAGTGAAACAACAGTGAGAGAGAGAGAGAGAGAGAGAGAGGGAGGGCTCAGTGTCCGAAAATTCGCGAGACGATATTTCTCTCCGTCCTTCTCTCCCTCTCCTTTCCCAGTTTTTAACATGGACCAGTGGCGTGAGACACGCGCGCACCCATAGGCGGCCCAACTCAGGGGAGAAAGAGAGAGAGAGAGAGAGAGAGAGAGAGAGAGAGCGAGAGAGAGAGGGGAGAGGATTTTCGATTTCGTTAAGAAAGCGCGTGTGCTGTGTACACCCGGTGTGTGTTGTACGCGACACGCGATAAGTACCTGGAATATGAAGCGACGCGCACGAGCGTTGTCGTCGCCGACGAGCTGAGGAGCCGAGCTTCTACGTCTCTCACGGAGTGTTCAATCTTGTGTACACCGATACCTGGTCTCTCGACTCGGAACACGTGGAATTCTCGGCAAGGCCCGTCGAAACAATCAAAGTGGTTAATGAGAACCGACCGGCCTCGATCGTCCAATCGGCTCACGGGTAAAAAAAAAAATTTTTTTACTCTATCTCTAGTCGCGAAGACCCCACCTGACACGAGAACCTGATTCTCCTTTCTTCTCGTCTGACTCTCAGCCACCAACACTACTGACCTGTTTACACTGGAACAAATCTTCAGAACGGAAACTTCAATTTTTTCTCCTGTAAAATTATTATTGTTTGTACTATGATTGTTATTACGAGGTACACGGAAAAAGGTTTGCTCAGGCCGTAAACCAAAATTCGTTCGAATATTTTTGTTAGTTGAAAATATTTGTTTTACAGAAACAAATATCTGCGGTTCAAACAATTTAGACCAACTTTATTTTCCGAGTTGATAAAACGCTGGTCGGGGTCTTTCCCGTTATAATATTAATAAGAAAAACTCAGGACGTGGATCCTTTAAGAGCTTCATCTCTCTCTCGAGGATTCTTCTCCCGACTCAATTTCAGAGGACGACAACGGAATACAAATCGCGTAATTTTCGGAAGGTTGGAAAAATTGGTTACAACCTTCGGAAAAGCAGCAGTCACAAATCATCAGCTAGCGTATTTGTTTGGACTCTTCTACACCCACGAGGTGCCTCGGAATTCCCGACGCATCCTGTATCTTTGTTTTTCACTGCACGAAGCACGAGAGACTGTCCACTTCGCGCTCGTCCATCCGACGATGTTTTTCTATAAATCTCTTCCCGCCTACCCTGTTTTTTTTCTTGCTCTAAAACCACAATGTCAAGGTCCAACGATTCGACGATGTAAACATCATAGAAATAATACTTTACTTCTAGAGATACGAATGTATCGAAAATATCGTCTCTCGATTCGTCGTTTGCCGGGGGATAAAGAGTTCGGGAGGCTTTATTATTTACTTAGAAAGAAAAAAAAAAATTGATTGGACGCCTATTCGAGAACTCTAACGGTATTTTGGGGAACGTTCCTTACTTGGAAAGAAAAGTTTCTTCGATTCTAATAGGTCTCATCTCGTTCGTTCTGTCTCGACTCGGAAAACAAGCCGAATGGCCAAGGAGTAGGTCAGTGCGGCGAGAACGTTGCGATTAGAGCGATACACGGAGAATCAAATCGGTCCGTTCGAATCAGCTGACGAGAAGGGAAACGGGCGCGAGAAAGCGGTGCTATCGCGCCTACACTGGCATACCACGTGGTGCACTTAACCGAATCACGTATGCGCGAAACACGATTCCCGGGACTCGCGTTTCCACATAATCGAGCCATTACCAACGGCTGACCGTAAAATAAACCCTATTGGCTCTAGCGAACGGAGTCGATAAAATCCCGATTCCCGGAAAAATCCTCGAATCCGCAGAATTCGAGTAAAAATGAAAATCGAGTCTTTTTCTTCCTCGGATAGATCGCGCGAGGCGAGAAAGCGAAACGCGTTATCGGGGATAAATAATTCAGAGGACTATAAGGTACACGTACCCAGTGGGTAATTGGAGCATTGATCAGAGACATACAGTACGCGCTACGCAGGAGCGACCAACCCGCGAAACCGTGGTATTATGTGTATAACGTTAGTCCTCCACTTTTGAAAAACCGAACTTCTATAAATTGTACTATACTGCACATTTGCAAAAAAATGAAAAAGAATATATATTATATTTAAATTACCTGTGCTGTGGTCGCTAAACTGCTCTCGTTGCACTGAGCTCACTAAGTAAAACTTATTAAAGGATACGAGATTTCAAAAAACTTTCTCGCAAGTCTCCACAGGACCCGGATACTATACGTATAACCCAGCTGCTGGTACTGAACCCTTCTTTACCAGTCTTTGTGAGGATTGAGTAAAGGGTTAAACGTATCAGTAGAGGGGTTGTTCATATAGCATCCGAGTCCCGCAGATACTTGCGAGAAAGTTTTTCAGAGTCTCGTATCCTTTAATTAGTTGTACTTTACTAAGCTCCAAGCAACGAGAGCAATCCAGAAACCACAGCCCAGGTTATTCAAATGTAAATATATATTTTTTTCCTTTTTTTAATTTTTTTGCGAGTTTTACATTTCAATTTTCTACTTCAACTTTCCGAATAATAGGGTACGTTTGCCTAATTCACCCTACATGTCTTGCTATAAAAATGTACAACAATCTGATTTCAATCTAGATCTAATCCTCACCACAAAAGACTTTCTTTTAGAGTTTTATTCAATTCTAGGACACCGTGTACAATAATAGTACAACTTTCTGATTGTGTACACGTAACCGATAAAAATGCGAAACATAGAAATACCGAAGAGTGGCCGCTGTACCGTAAATACGCGTAACGAGTCGCGTTATCAGATCTTGTCGAGATTCGACGTAATCGTAGATAGGAGGGGGTACAACAATGAACGCTAGCAGGACATTTCCTAGGCGGCGTCTCGACAGAAGTCGAGCAGCGCAAAGAGATTCTGTGCGCGTTTTACCGTTGCATCGTCGAATGCGATCGCGCTCTAGCGCTCCGCTCTAGCTCGGTGCATGTGTAGAGGGGTACCTCTAGGTTCTTTGTCCCGCGAGCACGCGGCACCCCTCCTCTCCCCTATCCCACGCGCTTATCTGCTCAGGTGAGCCACGGCAACAAAGGCCCGCGCAACTCGATCGAATCGCAGGCGCAAAAAGATACACCCGGTCCGGCTACTCGCCCCTACTCGCTAAATCTTCTCGCTCGCTCTCTCCTTCCCGCTCCCGTGAACGCCTCTAAGGTCCACCTTCTCGGAATGGTACACTCGATAGAGCGAGTTTTTTGCTCCGCTAATTCCTCACTCGCTCTTGAAACAGTTCCGATTTTGCACAGAGAAAAATTAATCGACCTGGACCACTTTAGAGATAAAGTAGTCATTTTAATGTAGAGATTACTTTCAATCAATTGATCTTTACTCTTTTTTTTTCTTTTGATTTACCAAATAAATAAGGTTACTGGCTTTCAGTGAATTTACTTTATTTAAAGTAAATTTGTCTTTGCATAACGTGAAGTTTGCTTTAATCGATGTTAGGACTTACACGAATAGTAAAGATTACTTTAAATTCTAATGATATCTGCCAAATTCTTCAACTTGAATAATAAAGTAATTGTTACTTTAAATTAAGTTTGTCCAAATACGAACCTTAAATTACGGTAAAGAAGTACTTTAATGCGGTAAAAACTACCATTTATTTTTCTGCGTGTGTCGAAGAACAAAATTCCAAACTTCTTGCTTAGCGGGAATATTTGAGATTTCAGGGTCGGATTTTAACGAATTAATTCGCTCTTTAAACCGGCCGAAGTTGATTCTAATTTTAGTCGGATAATAAAACTGCTTCAGAGTTGCTCGGAGTATTCGAGGTTTCAGTTTTGGTGTCGCGAATCAGGTCAGTCTGGGTCAGATTTAGTTTCGCTACCGAATACGCCCCGAAACAATACCGAAGTTGACTTTAGAACATCGTTGATAACATCAGGGTTAGCGGGAACACTCGAGGTTACAGTTTTCGTTGTCCTGAATCGGGCCAGTCCGTGGCAGATTTAGGCCTTTGACGTCACGGGATCGAATATAGTTTCGAAAAGTAAAGTCAGGCGGGTGTCGCGAGATGTGCGTTGCACATTTTGCGCTCTTCATTGAGTGTAAGCTTATTTCGAGACGAATGGGGACGTAAAGGTCAATGACTGAATTGTGTAACGCGAGCACGCCAGAAAAACCAGGAATCGGCGCGGCTCGTGGGTACCCCAATTCGCGAGCCGGTAAAAATTTTTCATACCGTGAATATCGCGATTCCAGCCGAGTCGCTCGAGAAAAATCTAAAAATAACGTTCGTTATTAAAACGACTAAGTTTGCCGATCGAGTTTCCTCGACTTCATCGTTACTGTAATATTCGTTACTGTTAAATTTCTCCATTATCCCTATGGAACGTAACAAAGTCGTAATCATCCAAGTTTGACTCGTCGTAAAATAAGAAAAAGAAAAATATACCGTCCAGCGGATTGCCGGGGAGATTAATACTCACGGCGGAAGGAATAAAATCGAGAGAACGCTAAAAATATTGGAGCGCGGATGTTCAGATTTTATTTTTATTTCATTCTTATTTTATAGTTCAGTGAACCAAGTTTACGAGTATAGCCGGACGAATCGATAATGAGTAGTTTGCACTTTACGGGGGATTAAAAGGAGTAACAAAACTCCCTCGGATGGACTCGAAAAAGAACATAAAATTGAAAATTTTTCTCTTTCGTTCTGAAATAAAAGCGAATCGCTTACATTTATATTGATAGTATAATTCATTCGATTCTCGGAGACATTTTTGTGTCGATATCTATAAATCGAGAGATACGTCAGGAGGGACTATTTTTTCGCATTTTCGGCGCGTTAAATATCGCTCTTTACGAATACGCGAGGAGGCTGGCATTCCGGCATTTGCTATATCCAAGAATAAATCTCCGTGGCGACTGTCAAGCGCCGATATGAGGGAGCGCGATGCGGCTTTCTTTGTTTCGCGTCACTCTCACTCTCGTATAGGTACTTCTTCGCGAACGTGAGCTGCCCGCAGCTACGCTTATACCGGGTGATCGAATTATTCGCGATCTTCGCTTCCTTTCGAGATTCTCGAACAATGATAAATATTCGCTATTAAAACTCCCTGAAACTTTCTTCAACTTTTAATGAATTTCTCGGACAATAATAATTCATGAGAATAGCAAATTTCGATATTAAAAATTGGACTTTATTATTTATTAAAAAATGACAGAGTAAAGTAAAGTTCGTCAATTGTGGCAAAAATCGATCGGCGAGAATCTGACGCTATCGCGATTGTCAGGCGGTTACATCGAACCGGAAACTGCAGGAGGGATTCCTGTTATAGCAAAGCAGCGAACCGAGCGGCGTGCGCTCACCTTCGCATCCGAAACGACCGGCGGAGAGCGTCAGTCATGGCCATATAAACCGCGCGACCTTGGGAGAGTCCAGCCTGCGCTCTCGCGAACACGTGTCGCGAGTGTAGCGAGCGCGCTGCATTCAGGCAGGTCGTGGCGTTGCGATAAAAATCGAATCGAAGCCGCGCCACGGCCTCCGCTGACTCCTACGGATCGCTAAATATTTTCATCGGTCTCTCTTTCTCTCTCTACTGTGCATAGGGTAGATGTACCATTTGTGGCCACCGTACCACTTGTGGCCCCTTTGAAATTCATATTGATATATTTAGTATTCGATTCTTACTATAGCATGATTTAGTTTATTTCTACGATTTTTATATATGTCGATGTCATTGTGAATGTTTCATTATGCTTGTTAAGTAGGTATACTTCCGAAAAATATTAAAAAAACAACCAGAGTCGTAGTGTGTCTGAGCAATTTCTTTTATTGTTAGTAAAAATCTTAAAAAAGACTCTATTAGTAAGTCACCAATAATTATTGAGAATCGTGTGTAACATTCATAGTATTTTTGAAATGCTCCACTAATTTATTATTTAGATCGCTTGAAAATTTATCAAAAATGGTGCTATGGCTACTACTGGCACAACAGACATTTCAGTACAATTTAATTTTTTTTTTTTACAATAAAGAGAGTTCTGAAGGCTTATACATGTAATAACTCGACTACTAATACATCCAAGAATCGATTAATTGATTTTCCTTTGTTAAATATTATGATTAAATTGATTTGACTTTTGATCAAAGACACGAAATTTCCTAAAGTGGCCACAAATGGTACAACTACCCTATTTCTATCTCACTCTCTTCGCTCTACCCCGAAACTCGCTAGAGCAATCGCGAAGTTTAGCGATAAAGAATGTCCGAGACGCAGAAAAAAGAGCCGCGTAGAAGAGAAAAAATGTTCGTTATCGAACCGACAACACGAGAAACGTCAGAGAAGTTACGGCGGTTACCCTCTCGGTTTATTTGATCCGGCGAGCACGCGTCGAGAGAAGAAAGAAGTGTCTTCAATTCGGAGAGCGTTTGTTTCTATAGGGAATTTACGCGATTCCTTTTCAACGGCCAGATGTTCCGATTTATGGCGCCGAGTTTCCGCGCTCTCCGCCGATCCGCCAATCTCGTCTCTTATTCCCGAAGCGATCGAATTCGCCGAATAAGAATTTTTCCGTCTCGACCGGAAAATGTTTTTATCTAGCCTCTTTACGTTTCAGCGAAACTGGTACGGATAGAGAACTCGGATAGAAATTTTTCGTTGTCGTTTCGATGAAAATTGGAACGAATGGTGGCAAAAATGAGATGTTTTTTTTTTTTTATTTTTCAGCGATATTGGACGAACGTGATCGGATGAAGCTGGGCCAAGCATGCCCTCTAAGAAGCAGTACAACCTCGTGCATAATGACGAGTACGACACGCGAATACCGCTCCATAGCGAGGAGGCGTTTCATCGCGGAATCGTTTTCCACGCCAAGGTAAGCGAAAAAGATATACACCGAAGGAAAAGTAAATATGGCCGATCCGTTTTTCACTCTCCATCATCTCGCCGAGCTCGTCGATCGCGTACGCGGCAATCCGATCTAGTTTTGCGTTATTGCAAAACACTCGGCTTCCTCGCTATTCTCCTGTCAATTATCGCGCGTTATAGATTGCTTGGACAAAAACAATTTTCTACACAGTAAAAACGAATGTGTAATATGTTAAAAAAAATCGATTGTTAAAATTTTTATGTGAAATCATGAACAATCTTAACTGTAAAATCAACAGAATCGAATATATCAGCCTACACCTCATTGTAAACAACATATTTCAGTTGTTGAATTTCGAAAAGTTACATATTTCTTAATTAAAATTACCATATTTATCAATTATTTTAATTTAACATCGTTTTTTGTTAAAAGAATATAAGAAAAGACGTTAAAAAAGATTGACAACATATAAAGATTGTTATTTTTTGAATTCAACATTATAATGTGTTAAAACAACATCAAAGACTGTTGTATACGTGTTAATATAACATCTTGCCTGTACTTATAATAATGTCAAAGTAACTAAAAAAATTTGTTAAAAATTCGACATATAATATGTTTTATATTTTTACACATTGCTTTATATTGTATTAACGCCAGAAATTATTGTGGACTTTCTGGGAGAAGCGAAATATGTTGAATTTAACATATTCGTTTTTACCGTGTACGATGTTACGAAAGTGTTGTCGTACGCGAGCGGTCGATTTGTCTTGGCCAATTTCGTTCGCACTTTGAAATTATCAGCTGACTCGAGAAAATGTCGCGAAAATCCGTGGGTAAAAGATTTTCGTAGGTACAAATTTGCTGGAAACGAAGCGGTTGTCGCGTTTGGCAGTTTTCTAACGCGTCCACTCGACGTTCCATTTGTCGCGAACAATGGAGCCTCGCCTCCTACGCGCCCGGGTCCGCGTATCTGAGACTCGGCGGTGTTTAACGGTACCCTCGCGGGAGGGTATCGCGTTGATAGTTTAGCGCTATTGTACTCGGCGAAATCGGCGGGAACGGGCCTCCGGCGATTCCGAGTGTCCGGGTGACAATGCTGAACTTTCCGCGAGTTTCCGGATCCGGGAATTGATCTCTCGTGCCGGACCGAGACCGGAGCAAAACCCCCTCGAGGATCCGACAATTTCCAAGATATTACTGGGAAAACTCGAGAATTTTCTTGGGAAAATTACATCTTTCCGTAGGTGGAATTCTAGACGAAAAGAATTTTGTTTAAATTATAGGGAAATTCGATATAAACACAGATCGTTTCTACACTTTGACGCTTTTTATTCGTGAATTCATACAATTTTCATAAAGGTCAAATGAAATTTTAATCCACGAGTTTTTAATAATTTGAAAATCGCCAGAGCAGTGTTCTCAACGTGTCGGTAATTATTGTTACTGGATCGTTTCGGTATAGTTTCAGAGCTAGAAATTTCATAGGAAAATTCTCCGTGTAAAGATTGCGTAATGAGAGAACGAGATACACTGGTATAAATATGTAAGGCGATAGGTGAGTCATCTAGCGTGATTTTTCGACTCGAATCGAAGGAGAAATTCCGGTGTAATGGGCGAGCCGGTGATACTCGGTGCTCGCGGCCGCGTGGAATCGCTAACGAATGAAAATTCGCTAGAAAGAGAAAGAAAGGCTACGCGTAGCCGCGGTCATTCACCGTGCCGGCTCGAGCCATCTGCGGACGGTTGGGAGCTCCACCAAGGTCTCTCCTCGCGCTGCTGCGGCAGGTAGTCGAGATGCTTTCTCGTTTCTTTTTCCCGTCCCCTCTTCTTCATCGGCTGGCCCCTCACCTCTCGGCGCATCCGCAGTCCCACACACGATGGATTCTTCTCGGTAAGAAAGAGCCGAGAGCGATCAGCCGGCCGAAAAATAAACACCGATAACAACTATTACATAGCGCTTTTCTCATAGCGAATCGATTCTACAAACATCCCACGTAACGCATCCCCGTTGTAACAATCTTTGCCGAATACATAATATTTCCAACTCTATGTAATTTGTTGATATTCTCTTTTTAATCGTTTTTTTTTCCCACATTAAATTCTTCGGAGTAATATCAATTTAAATTTTATCAAACTATATTAAACTTATATTAAATGTCTTGGATTTAATTTTAAAACATCTCAGAGTACCATTTTTAATTATGAGAAACATTTTTAGTTGCACGCTGGGGGAGAAAAGGTTTTTCTCCACGCATCGCTAAAGGGTAAATCTGAAAATACTGCAACTTATTTTTCTCGTTATATTGGGATCGTGATCTCGTTAAAGAACCGCCAGAAAATCGGATTCTCGAAAATTTTATTCCCGCAGTAAATGCTAGTTGAACCGCTAGAGTGGGCGCGCGATTTAATCCAATGATTGCTCCACCGGCCGACTCGCTGATAGCCAAAGTTGCGTCACGATACGCGCTCACGCGCGGCCATTAAGCGTCTCCGCGCTAAACCCTGATGAGGTTCGATTAATGGTTCATCGAGATGAATTATCGCGTCGCGATAAAATCTAGAGAGCGACTATATTTTTTCCCCGCTCGCGGGGGAAAATCATTCTCCGTTTCCCTCGCGATTCTATTTTCCATCGTCGAGGTTTTACGGCTTGGCGTGGGCCGAGAGCGCGATGGAATAATGCTCGCGGATTCGTCGCGCGTGTCGTAGGTCGTTATAGCGCCGGTAATAATTAGGAGCCGGGGGTCGTCGCGAGCGAGCGCAACTTCTACCCGACACCGGATATTTCTGTACGAATCGGCCGCGCCGAGTTTTCTCGAAATTTCCCTCTTTCCCGCTTACGTCATCCTAGGCGCGATTTTCCCACCACTCATCTCGCCACAACGAACCGGCTGAGAGAAATATATCATATTCCAGAGTGGAAAAATTTAGCGTAACGAGAGCCGAGACAAAAGAGTCGAGCGCTGTTCTGTTACAGAAAAGTATTCTTCGTTCAGGAGACAACCCGACCTCGAACGTATCGGCAAAGCTATTTCTAGAAATTCAGATGAGTAACTTCGAATTCGCCTTTTAAGGCAGGAAACGGTAGAGGAAGCGGATTTTCGAATTTTCCATGGCCTTCCGCGATGATTTCCCCGTATCGATAGTTCCCGGAGCGAACTGTGAGACCAGCCGCTCGCGACCTACAAATTCGACTTACGGGCTCGCGTCATCCCGCTTACGCACGCTGCTCGCCAATTTCGCTCGCTTTGTCCCGATTCGCGAAGAAAAACTACATTCTCCTTTTTCGTTCGCGCTCGTACAAGAAACACTTCGAATTTTTTAATTTCCCATCCAATCACCTCGAAACGTTACTTCGTCCCGGAAGATTTCGTAAATTTTAAATGCGAATCATGGAGAGCCCGAGTTTGACGGATATCGCAGCCAGAGTTGTAAAATTTATCTACCGTAATAAGTATTCAGAGAAGTCATAACGATTCCCAGGACGACTTCCCACGACTGTTTAGACGCGCGAAGGACTTCCGCGAGGCGACGTCGTCGAAATAGGAGACCTCCCCCTTGAATGGCAATTATAATGCAACGCGGATGAATAATTCGCACCGTGTCGTATGGCCTGTGCGCCGAGAAAGAGAGATCCGAGTGTGCGCGCAGGCCGGAGTCATCGATCGGTACCTAGCCTGACTCTCGCGACGCGAGTGGGTGGCTATAAGGCGAAAAGAGGAAACGACCACCACGTGCGCCCTGACCCGCTCCAACACGTGGCTAGAGCCTCTCTTCTTTCTCTATTCAACTTCTAATGCCTCCCCCTCGCGTCGGCCGTCACAGCGAGCCTCGACGAGGAAATTCTAAATATGGAATATCGCGCAGAGGTGCTCAATACCTCTTGCGATACGCTCGTCGAATAGGTAAAGGAAAAAAAAAAGACAAGAAGGGATAGAAAATCGAGGAAAATTTTACCGAGGAACGGATTTACTTCGACCCGGTCTCGCTCGAGTTTCGATATGGATTCACCGGAA
>NCVS01000865.1:73277-101999 GCA_003055095.1 Goniozus legneri
CTCGATGTTCGCGACGGAAGATATGGAATATCGAAGAAGAACCGTGTGAAAATTTAAAGACGTCATCGGTAACGATGATGTAGGGAGGGAAACTCGGTGGAAAATTGTGACGGAAAATGATAATTTCACGCTGGATAATGAGGGGAGATACTCAGTCAGTAGTTGTAGCTAATAATAAACGGGTAAACTTGAAAATTGTCTCTCTCAATTGGGCCGGGGAGGAACATCCACTGGGACGATGCGATTCCGCTAACCGGAATGCTTTTACGTTTACCTATTTTCATCGATCCCTATCGCATCTCGGGGTGCGAGTCACCGCACCTGCGTATTTAGGCCGTTCCGTGCGAGATGTTAAAACGACGCCATGACTATGTACCGCCAAAAATAAACGCGCTTATTTCCACCTACGGTAGATGCAATGATCATTCAGCAGGGCGAAACTGGGTGGAAAATTAACCCAGCTGGCGGTTTTCTGAATTTCAGTTCTGAATAATCTACCGATAGTAAAGTCAGAGTCGATAATTCCGTACGAAATGAACGAAAAGGGAGATAGGTAGTAGTAGCGAGACAAAATGTATAGGAGTTTCGGTCTAGAGGCTAGATGATTAGAACTTTATCGACCCACTCCATCACTCTCTTTCGGAAATGTCGAACGGAGCCGATACTTTCCCAGTCCGGCCACAATATTCCTCTTTGTCCGGGAGTAAATCCGAAAAACGATCGCTCTCGGCACTTCATCATCCGACTTAAGCTCTTATCAACGTTCTTCCATTACTTTTTGCAGTTCATCGGCTCGATGGAAGTTCCACGGCCTACCAGCAGAGTTGAGATCGTGGCTGCGATGCGGAGAATTCGCGTAAGCCTCTTATAATCTCCCATTTGGTCCTGGCCACGATTAATTTCGACGATTCTCTTTTCAGTACGAGTTCAAGGCCAAGGGGATCAAGAAGAAGAAAGTGACGCTGGAGGTCTCGGTTGATGGATTAAAAGTGACACTGAGAAAGAAGAAGGTATACCATTTTTGTTTAAAATTGTTTGCCAAATTTTCCTAACAAGATTTTAGAATGCAACATTCAGTCAAATCTATAAACGAATCGTAAAATTCTCAATCGTATAGTCGAGTCGGAATTTCGAGGGGACAAATGGGAAATCAAAATTTTCACTCGGGCAGAGAATCCCCGAGTGACGTAAATCGGTGCAACAGCTTTATGACGTAGAATCGTCTTGGACGTGTGCCACGGTGTATACGCGTTTTAACGCGAATCGGGGCGATACTTTAGCCGTCTACATAGCGTGACGCCGATCGCAACGACGAATCCTCGAGTGGCTCGATTGAATAACGACGTACCTTCTGTTTTCTGTTTTTCCCAGAAGAAGCAGCAATGGATGGACGAGAATAAGATATTCCTGATGCATCACCCGATATATAGGTGAGCCGCTAAGAAATAATTCGTCCCATTGGGCCCAGCGCGTGGATACGAATTTCGTGCGGAACAATAAACGCGAAATAGCGTACACAGAGCTTCGTTAACGAGAAACCCGTTAAATCTCACTTCCCGGATAATAACGCCATTTGTCGGATTATTTGCTAAGACCATTACGATGTTTATATCCACCGGGATCCCGATTTTCGCGGGCCGTTGATTCTCGTTTTGTTCATTGTCTCGTCTCGGGAGTAAAGCGCCCGAGAGGCAGGACGAAATTAGATTCTCGCGTACTTACGCGCCTCGCGATTGGCCCTCCTCGAGTAACAGCCTCTTCGTATCGATTCCAGGATATTTTACGTCTCCCATGACAGTCACGACCTCAAGATCTTCAGTTACATCGCCCGTGACGGCAGTAGCAATACGTTTAAGTGCAACGTCTTCAAATCCAATAAAAAGGTGAGTATCTGCAAGAAATTAGCAGAATTTTATTTCAAAAATGCTTTCGTTATGCAAAAGAGACCCTGAAATCTAATTCAGGGCCACGCCAGAACGAGCGCCAATTAACTCCTTAAACTTGACTACAGCTCGGTGTAGGATTTCAAGTTTCCAACGTATAAAGAGCGAGGTGAGATTGTTTTACACGTCTAGACTATTGTGGTCGAGGTTCTCACAGGGAGCATGAGACAATCGGCGATTCACTGCTTCCAAAATGTAATTGAGAAAAGCGAAATCTCGAGGCACGATCGATCTCTATCGCAGAAGACTAAGAAAAAACATTCGGAGAGTTTACGAAAGCGAGAGGACCGTTCAAAGTCCTTCCCGTCGCGCGATCCAAGATAACTCGTGACGACGAGGAGCCGAAAATTTCACCAGTGACGTTTTCGACATTCGAATTTTCGTGAGAAAATTCGGGGAGGAGAGGCTAAATTTGCGTTAAAACAGCCCGAACCTGAAGGGGAGACGAGGAATCGAACGGGAGACTAAATAATCTCGATTTGCTCGGCGAGAGTCTAATTCACTCGACGAAAATATTTCCCAAGTTGAACCTATCGCTAAATTGATATTCATTCTTCCTCTAGATCTCTTTTTCTCGGCCACTGAGAATAAAGTGCGTCTTTTTTTCTCAAGAATATATTTACACCAATATTATTGCTAGCATTGTTTATATAACGGGCCACACCATCCTGTTTTTCTCGCCCCGAACAGAATTAGCCGTTTCGTCGAGTCGTATTTTTTTCCCTCTCTCTCTCTCTCTCTCTCCTGTGTTCTTCCTTTCTTTCTCTCACCCTCTACTCTCGCTACTCTCTTTCTCTTTTTATCAATAATACCGCAATTACCCCGGCCCCAGAGAAAAATGAAGAGAAATGGAGAAAAATGCAGAAACTCGGTAGTCGTGAGTTAATAAACGGTTCTTCGAGTGTTTCTTTTGATCCTCGCGCATCTTTGTGCGACGATATCCGGAGAAACCCGCGGATCCTACCGATACCGATGCACACGCGAGGAAAAAATTACACGTCAAAGCCAAAAGGGCCGCTTAACTTTGAGAATTTATAAAAAATTTTAAATTTTTATTCGCGTCAACTTCTATCGGCCAATTAATCAAAATGAATAATTTCAAGCTGTTTCTCAAACTTATCTCGCGTAATCTTTCACGCTTGTTCGGTAGCTCGAAAATCCCCCCCGATAAAGTACACCAAATGGGCAAGTAAACGGGCTAAGTAGAAAAATTACGCTCAATTAGCATAACTCTTCGGGAAACAATCGGGGTAAGCGGTTTATCGTGCCGGATCGGTCTTCCTGGTCCGAGCCGATGCTCTCTGGCGCACCCCAAGGTGTCTTCCAGCCGGTGGCTATAAATTCGGTGCGCTTTCCGCGTTCCCGTCGGGACTCGCTGGCGCGTGACTTCCCCGCGCGCGCGCGCGAATTTCCTCACCGGACGAGGAAGGGGCGCGTGACGCGTGAAACGCCCGTGAAGATCAAACGCGAAGCCGATGGCACGTCAAAATATCACTCGCTACAGAAATTCCCTCCCCGCTTTGACGGATTGTCTATTTTCGAGCGGCGAGCGGGTAATTAAATTACAATACCTTGTTGCGTGCCAAAACTTTTTCATTTTTTACTGTTTCCTTGAGAATATTAGAAATAAATGGTAAATTTTACCTCATTAAAGTACTTCTTAACCGTAATTTAAGGTTCGTATTTGGACAAACTTAATTTAAAGTAATTTTTACCATTCATGTGAGTTCTAACATTGATTAAAGCAAAGTTCACGTTATGTAAAGACAGATTTACTTTAAATAAAGTAAATTCACTGAAAGCCAGTAACCTTATTTATTTGGTAAATCAAAAGAAAAAAAAAAGAGTAAAGATCGCTTGATTTAAAGTATTCTCTACATTAAAATGACTACTTTATCTCTAAAGTGGTCCAGGTCGATTTATTTCTCTCTGTGTGTGCATAAAATACTATTGTGATCGTAATAGAATAGAGCTTAACTCTCGTTGCAAACCGCAAGGCGAGTCGTATTTCATGTTCGTTTATAATATTCGATTGAAAAGTCACACCAAATTTTATCAATTACCGCAACGAGATGGCGGGACAAAAACTCGATCGGAAACGTTCGGGGAGTTCGTCATTCTGACGTTCGAGCGAGCAAGAAAAGGGGTGGCCGTCGAAAGGTCGAGTATCCAAATATCCGTCCTCGTATAGCGAAGTCGCCAGCGACGTGAAAAAAAAAAGGGCGATATATCCGCGTGGGTGGTTGAAAATAAAACGCCTCACATTGGCAGCGCTCGCGTCGAATCAGGTGCGCGGAAATGCCATTGAGCGTTACCAGCCGGGCACGAGAGAGAGAGAGAGAGAGAGAGAACGTGCGAATATTAATGCGCTTATAAATAAATCGGAGGAAAAATCCAGTGAGCACGAGGCGGCGCTGTCTGTAGTGGCTTCGCGTTTCGGCGCTCGAACGGCGCTCTCGAGAGAACGGAACGGGATCTTTCAGTCTTCGACGGTTCACGACGCGCGCTCCCGCTCCGTTATTATTATTTTTTTTTTTTTTCGAGTATTCTCTCATTCTCGATCGCATGACACCTGTCAAACTAGGCGCGACGGATTATAACCGGTACAATAGTGAGTGAAACCGAATCGAGGGAATTGATAAATCGTTCCAAGTCTCGGGCCAATTTCGTTCCTCGCCCGGTAGAAAGAAGAGGATAGAGAAAAGGCAATCGCGGCACGAAACTTTTCGCTCCCGAGAGGTGGAAAGTGCAGCGAGGCGACCGAGGGGAAAATTAATTTTCAGTTTCCCCGAAGTGTCGCGAGCGCGTTTCGTCGAAACAGCTGGCGGTGTGAGAGAGAGGGAGAGAGAATATCGTGTCACCGAAGCGCCGAATAGAACTCGGGTTGGACAATCCACCTCTGTTGCTTCTCGTTTTTTTTTCTATTTCTTTCTCTCTCTCTCTCTCTCTCTCACTCGTTGACACGTACAACGCGGACGTATATATTTCGCGTTTGGCAATTACGCAACCGGGTCGCATTCCGCGCTCTTTTTCACTTCTCTCTTTCTCTCTCGTGCTCTTCTCACCGGAAACGCTCGTAAAAAAGAAGGAATACAACGCCCGAGGATTATTAACAAAAAGTTCACAGGAGTGTAAAGTCCGGGCGCGCGTTAACGATCACCCTAGTTGGGGCGAATTTGTAGCCGTGTTATTTTCGAAACCGCGGCGCATGGAATTATGACGTTTTTACGAGACCGTATGGGGGTCGCGGGTTGTAACGGATTCTCGAAAAAACATTAGCTTTTTAAAAACGTAAACACAGATAAAGATATTCCCGTATTTTAAACACCACCTCGGTAATTTCGATAATTGTATCAATTTACACTCTTAACGCGATCGAATTTATCTCAATTATGACACTAAAGTACTTTATTCTATTCGTTATTAACCTTTTAAAAACGTAATTATGGGTAATGATATTTTAGCGCCTATTTTCGAAAATCGTTTCAATTTAAAATAACGATCGATGCGAGAACAATCTCAGTTTCCTATTTTGACAATAAAGTGCTTTATTCGACTCGTCGGGTAAGATTGATGTTAATTGCCAGTAACCGATCCGCGCACATCAGAGATCGCGTGCGCTCGTACGGTTCATTGAAGCCCGCGCTTCTTCATCAACGCTCGTGTCTACTCCCGTCGAATAGAAAGCCCGGACCGTTCGATTCATCTCGCCATTCAATTCTCGAATGAAATTTTCTCGAAAAATAAAGTTCCGTGAAAAATCGTCGAGGTGAAGAGTTAATGAAGTCTAATTACGCGTCGACACTCTTCATCCTGGTTTCCAGGAACTGGATCGAAGCTTCGATATTCTTATCGAATTCTGGATCTGGGAGGCTGTGATTAGCCAGCGCTCTCTCTCTCTCTCTCTCTCTCTCACACACACTCTTTTCATGTTTTTTATTTCACTCTCCCTCTGTCTATCGATCTATTTTTCAATCTATCTATCTCTCTCCTTCCCCCCCATTCGGTTTTATATCGTAAACGATTCGAAATCGCGAAAAGGCATCTCACTCGATGTGAGAGCTATCCCCTCGCGTTCCGCTGGACAAATAAACGCTGCGAGGCGCGGGATCCCACCGGTTCGTGCGTACCGAGCGAAATTATCGGGTACGTTTCGCGTATCTCACGTGTATAATTCGGCTCTTCCCCACGCGAGTAAATTGCATCTTTCCACTCGATAGCTCGGAGATCCCTCTCACTTCGATAGGACACGACTGGCATTACCGACGCCTCGGTATCGTCAAAGTGATTTCGATATCGATTGCTCGGCTCGCTAAAATAAATTGGGTCTCGTGAAAGCGAGTATGACTTATCTCGAGTCGAGAGTACCTCATAAAATTAAGAATATATGTAAAAAAAAGTTGTTTCGTAAAGAATTGAAAAAAAAAAAAAATTTCTCGGCAACAAAATTACCATCTTTCTCGTATCGAATTCTCCAAAGATCAACGAACGCTAGCGATCCAGAGAAAAACAAGAGAATCGCGCGGATTCTGTCCAGACACGCTCCGAATAAAATATTTATCGCTGACCGGCTAGCGAGCCTCGAATACGCACGAGCCGGGGTTAAAAATAAAATATCCGATCCGATCGTCGGATAATTCGCGTATCGCGTGTCCGACGACTTTTTGGCGCTAGAGGTGCTCGTCGATCGACGGTCCCGATAACGCCGAGCTTCCAGGAAGCCGTATACGATTTTTGACGTCCCGAGAACGCATTCGATTAATGAAAATTGGCTCGGCTAGACGACGCTCAATTGCGGCGAAATAACAGACTCTATCCAGACTTGCATAGAAATAGATAATAACGGCAAATCCGTTATTCATTTTCGAGTTTGCGCTATTCAAGATGAAACGTAAATCTAACCCGGAATAGAAACTAAAATAGCAGTCAAATTCGCGAAAAATCCAGCTCGATATTATTTCAACATCGAATATTCATCCGACTCGACGATTCCTCTTCCTCAGTGAATTTCGCCATGTAAAATACGCGAACGGGAATGTAAAGTGTACGAAGCTATATGAATTTCACGAACGGAGAGGGACCTAGTTTGAATAACAATCCACGATGCCGAGGAACGCACCGAAACCGGAAACGACCCAACCGGTCCCCGGAAGTCCTACAACTCCGAACAGCCCCGAGACCCCAACGAGGCCTCGCAAGAAGTTGTCCTTCAGGGAGCCAGAAATTTTCGACTACCTAAGAATACGAAAATCCAGCCTGAAGAAGCCCCCGCCGCTGAATCTTCATCAGACGCCGGCGGAAGCGACGCCGAGCGTCGACGAGGATCCCTTCGGGGAGGAAAACGAGAACTTGGAGGAACTCGAGGTTAGAGGAAAATTTTCTCGGAAGGATCGTTAACGCTTTTGGCAAAAAAAAAAAAAAAATATCTAATCCGAGAGAAAAACAGCAGGAAACGCGGGATAGCCATAATTGCAGCTTCATAAAAGCGTAAATAGCGATCCCGATACGTTGGAAACTCGACGCGATGATCTCCGATAAACCGAGGAGGAACGTTCAACTATAGTAGCGTTCGAGAAATTATTTCGACACGATAAAATACTCAGAATGCTCCAAATTTTCAACGTACTCGAAATAGTCAAAATAGTCAAAATACGTTTGATCTTTCGCTGTTGTAATTTTTCCCTATTCCGTTCAATTATCAAATAATTCATCAAAATCTTTCTCCTTGTAAAGTAATTTAGATTTGTTGAATGAATAATATTGTACATTCAAAATCAAAATACTTTTGAGCACAATTGTATATCTTTCTCAAAATATTTTTCAGAGCCAAGCCATGAGAGTAGTGAGAACGGTGGGGCAGGCGTTCGAAGTGTGCCATAAGTTGAGTATCAACAATCCCGATGACAGAGACGACAAGGACAAGGACCAGGTCGAGAACGATGTTTACGAGGACCAGGACGAGATCTCCAACGATCAGCATCACCAACCATCGCCTTCGTCGGTGCACAAAGGTAATTCGAGATCCTATCGACGAGAGGAATCTCCCAGACACTGTCAACGAATCGAAAGTCACTGCACGGTTAGCGAACTTATTGTACGAGTGAAACTCCTGGAGGGAAAACTCATTGTTTCCGCGAGAAAACCGTTATACTCCAGTTTCCTGAACCCAGTGAAACGATTTTCCTCGCATCGGTGGATAATTATCTCGCGGATAATTGGTCTGCGCTACTATTGTACTTTGGCGAGATAAGACTGTCGGGAAGCCTAGCTCGTTTCTTTGTTATTGTATAGATCTACTTTAAAAATTAAGCGTCGTTCAACTATATAAGATAAAATTTCAATATCCAAACTTTTCCTTTAAATTACATCTTTATTTAAAAACTAAAATGTCATTTTTAGCTACGCAAGATAAAATTTGAATTTGGATATTTTTATCGAACGACATGTTAAATTCTTGAAATGAATTTCAGACATATCGCTGCTGGGAGACGCCGAGGACTCGGCACCGGAACAGACCTCGGTGCCCTGCCTGCTGCGGTCCCACGATATCCCAGCAACGACAGCCTCTACCTCGCCTATCAGACAATCGCCATCGGTAAGCGCAAAATAGCCCCTTCCCTTCGTCGGCCAATCACGACGAGTGTACGTCTAATTTGATTCCCGCTGATTTCACCTCTCGCCGGCTTCTCCTCACAGGGCACGGTGACCTCCGAGTGCGGAGGTCTCCTGGCCGGCGGCGAGCTAACGGCACTCAAGCACGAGATCCAACTCCTGAGGGAGCGGTTGGAGCAACAGAGCCAGCAGACGAGAGCGGCCGTGGCCCATGCGAGGCTTCTGCAGGATCAGCTAGCGGCCGAGACGGCGGCCAGAGTCGAGGCCCAGGTGAGAATTACATCGCGATACGGGCTTGCCTCTGTTATTTCCTCTCCTCCACCGGTAATTTTACCTCATTCGGCTCTTTTCCGACTTCATCGCTACTATCGCTTATCCCGGAATTGTTTATTTCTTTTGCAATCGATTCTCTGGAGGTCAAAATTTTCAACTCTACTTTGAAATATAAAACTGTTTTATTAAAAAAAAAAATCTAATCAGTAAGGTAAAAGTCCCTATCATTGACAGGGCCCCCATTATCGACGTATCGTTTAATTTTTGAATTATTTAACGAATTTGATAATTAAATGACAATAAACTAACGTTTTGGACGTAGCGTGTTTTGAATTATAATATTTTGAATTTAATTATCAAATTCGTTAAATAATTCAAAAAATTAAACGATATGTCGATAATGGGGGCCCTGTCAATGATGGAGACTTTTACCTTAGAGTAATAGTAGCTTATACTATTTCAGTATCGGTGTCCGTTGACTGATTCAATTTTCGAGAAACGACGTCGATAAAATTCTCATTGACTGTTACCCCTTCAATTCTGTCGTCCCGAGACCGTTCTCGAAATAGACCATTTATCGTTCGTAAAAGCATCTCCGCTCGCCAGATGCGTATCCCAGACACGGAGAGATGTTATAGACGATCGAGTCGCGATTATCGTTAATTGCGCGTGTGTTTCCACAGGCGCGGACGCATCAGCTGCTCGTGCAAAACAAAGAGCTGCTCGAGCACATTGGCGCCCTCGTCGGGCACCTCAGGGAACAGGAACGGATAGCCGGCGGCCACGTGACCGGTCAGTCGCAGATACCCGCGTCGACGGGCATCCAGCAGACTACGACGGTGCCGGATCTGTCGAGCCTCGGCCAGGTAACGCTCTACCGAATACCGTGAGGCACGAGCGCTCGACACCAAACCAGCCAGACCTGTAACCCGCCTGCGCTTCTCGATCTGGCGTCTCCAATTTTCTAATAACTCTTAACATTATCATTATTGCTATCATAATATTATTATGATTATTATTATTATTTCTTGCGTTTCTTACGATTAGATATTTTTTGTACCTTTTTTATATCGCTGATGCATCCTTTTGTACTTTTTTAACCGCTTCAATAAATCGATTTACATCGAGAGCCCGTGAGGTTGACAATTTACAGTGCGCTTTTGTTTCGTTCGCATCGTCACGCGAATCACGCACGCCTCGATCGACACGATCGCGGACATCGGGACACGTCTATTGTCTCGTGCTCGTCAACGACCTCCGGAGCTAAACACTCGTACACATACACATACACATACACGGAATGTGTACGTTTTGTGAAAGCAGCACCACGCAAAACGTCTAGACCGGCGCCAGACCGTACCGACTGTTTGTTTTTGTCGATTAACGTTTTTCGCTATTAAAATATTAACAGAGTGTGAATATTGTGCTAAGCGCCGGTGCGTCGATGTTGCTCGACAGGTCTTCGCACGGGATTGTGGATTTTACGCGACCAACAAATGCTAGGTAACAACGCACGTTGATCAACTAAAACAAATGAGATGAATTATTCTCATTGTTACCCGGTAGCTCGTATTGCCCGATGGTCTTGTGTAATTCATGATTTCGTCTGATCAGCGATGCTCGCAAGATCAGTCTGGTCGAGTCTAGCAAGTCTTGAGCAAATGTTGCAGAGAATAGCTGCCCAAGGCTTGTGAGACTCGAGAAGTCTACATCTGGTACTATGAGCTCCCGAGATTTCGTAGATGTTGCGATTAACAATAATTTCTTGAGAGCAGGAAAGGGCTTTCCGTGCGGGTGGACAAAGCTCTCCGTGGGAGCTCGAGCCCCCGACCTTCTCGTACTGCGCCTATCCACCTGAATCGCTATACTCCGGCAATCTGAACGCGATGGGGTTGCCATCGAATGCCAACTCCACCGAGCAGCTGCACTTCCAGGCGCAATTGTTGGAGAGGCTACACAACATAAGCCCCTATCAATCCCAGAGGTCGCCTTACGCTACTCCCACGCCCTACGCTATGGCCGGTGGACTCCTGCTGCCTCCGAATGGTCGAATCGCGGTAAGAAAGATCTCTCAAAAGCTCTTGCCTCGATGGGTCCTAATCTTTCTTAAATTTTTCATTCTTAGACGTCGAATCAATTATCACCAAGCACTTTGTCGCTGCGAGTGTCTCAGCCTAACAGCTTCACTTCGTCGCCAATAATGACGCACAAGCTCGACAACTACAGCCTGAGCCTGGACAACTCGGATCCGTCTGCCTTCATAAAACCTCTACCGACCAGCAATCTGGACAAGACTCCAGTCTCGACTCTCGAGAGGAACAAGCACGAACGCTCGAGTACTCACGAAGATGTCTCGCCTGTTGTTCTCGATCCGGTGCCACAAGGCAAGCAGCTAAACTCCAGTGGCAAGTCGACCTTGAAAACGAGCACTTCCAGAGATGGAAAGAACTCGTCTCAAGGTCAGAAGAATCTGCATTCCGCTCTGAGGACACCTGGACCACCCCCATCACGCACCACCAGCGCTCGTCTACCAGCCAGGAACGATCTGATGTCTCAGGTTCAGAGGACCACTTGGGCTCGCCACACCACGAAATAATTACGATATCTTCGACAATGCCTAGCCACGTTGCGAGATCTCTTTTTGGTTATTCGATTAATTTTATTAGTAATTACTGTCGACTTGCTTGTTAAAAAGACAGCAAAGTACTCTATACGATTCATAATGTTTTAACGAACAGTGTAACATTGTAATACGTTACGAAAGAACGATTATTATTATCATTTCGTATCTATGAGACTGCAATGGTACATAGATGGATGTGAAACGGTTCTCATCGCGCGAGTACAAACGATACGATTCTTTTACGAAATCTACTTCGAAGTATCATTTAGATGTAACATTGTCACGTGGACATGATCTTGCGAAAGAAAAAAATATTTGCCAATTAAAATATTCCATCGCTGAAACTCTTTCGGAATTGTAAGTGTTATACGTAAACGATAGATGAATATTGTAAGTGATGGATGAAAGTAGTGGAGAAGCAATTTCTGCAATAAATTAGTGCCAAAAAAGAATATTGAAAAATTTTAGCTGAGTCTAAACAGAATAAATTTAATGTAAATACGTTAAAATATCGAACAAGTGTTGGTTTGCCAAATTTTGTATATAAAATTTTATTGGTGTATATAAATGAATTATACTTTAGTTTTAAGTCGTTTCGTTATCTTCGGTTCAAAAGACGAGATTCTCTTTGTAATTTTATCGTTTCCACGTATTAATTTTTCGATTATAATTTTTTTGCTCAGTTTATTTCCTTCTTAATCGATTAACGGAATGAGTTTGGTATGAATTGAATGTTTGTACTTTGTTATTTCAAACTATACCGATGTGTTGGGCGTATCGATAAATCCGAATTTCAATAAATTTTCAAATCCGTGCCAAACATCGTACTTCGACAGACTGTATCAACGTATCCATAAGCAATTTCAAAAAAGATATTAAGATT
Organism: Goniozus legneri; assembly: GCA_003055095.1. Taxonomy (NCBI): domain Eukaryota; kingdom Metazoa; phylum Arthropoda; class Insecta; order Hymenoptera; family Bethylidae; genus Goniozus; species Goniozus legneri. The sequence goes on from NCVS01000865.1 coordinate 85,612, forward strand.
TCAATTAGTTGTGTCGAACTTAGCGATATACATATAACTTCATACCAATTACGGACCGAAAAGCTCGCAAGCTCGAATTATTCCGAAAATGCGCATACGACAATAGTATTACTCATATTTTCACGACTAAGCGCATACCGCATGAAAATTGTACGAGCTAATAAAAAGGATACGTACAAAACTGAATGTCAACGAGATGTTTCATTTTTATCACCTGCGTAATCGCGTCGTAAACAAAACTTGTTGTTCCCGTAACGATAAAAACTCGTACGGACGTAGCGAGCGGAGTATTCGCGCTGGCGTGTAACGCACCCGGTAATGAAGACGTACAGCCATGCTGGCATCGAGGAAGCGTATGCGTGAGAGGGGTTACCTTTTAACGCTCGTAAGTTAATAATGTGACGAGTCTCATTAGCGAGAATGTGCTCGGTTGTTGGTTTTTCTACTCGTCGAGCAGTTCTACTCGCGAGCCTGATAAGGGTGGTACTCTCGATCCTGTAATCCAATTTTCTTCCAGTGAGTTTTCCTCAATTTTCATCGATATTTTATTTTATATATTTCCTCCAGAAGAATCGTTTCACCAGGTGAAGTGGCAATTTCCTGGACAGAACGGAAACGGAGATTGTGGAAGGCCAGAAGGTGCAGTCCTTTTCTAGAACTAAGCTTATTCCATTGTCCTTGTGAAATGTGTAATTGCCAGTTTATTTTCTATCAGAACTTTCTCGCGGAAATTAAAAAATGCACCAGGACGGCGAAACGAGCGATTCGAGAAAGGGTACCGAGGAACCGCGGAGAGAGAAAATTCCTGGAATTTTGAGGCTGGAGAAGCCTCGAACCTCGCGAATCGTGACGACATCCCTCCTGTCTCCTCTGCAGGTATAGAATTTCCTACTCGCGTATTTACATACTCGCGTGTTAAGCTTCTTGGCCCGAAACTCTACCGATGATCATTTTTATTTTACGAGTTTGTCCAACCAGTAAACATCAAAGAGCAAAGCGCTCGCACGAAACGAGCATTCTCGTTAATCCGTAATACGCTAGAAAGCAATCGGATCGTGTCAGCAGGGGGCGCACGGGAAATTGATTAATTAGGCGGGACGCGGGTAAAGGCATCGCGTGAAATACAACCTTCATCGGGCAGGAGCTATAAATCCACTGTAGGATGACCCTCAGTTTTTTCCTCTTATTTCCCAAGATCGCCTTTGAAATATTAGTTTCGCGAGAGTCGTAGGAGGAAGCGAGAAAAAAGAGGCCATTCCAGGCGCGAAACTGGAGCGAAATTATACATCGGTGCGTAGTTACAGGGCGACTCTGCAATTACCTATAGAAAGTAGAAATCTGCATATCGAGCAATTATCTGAGAAAATTCTTTCCAATTCTAGATTAAAAGGTGCGTTGCCTCGATTGAACCGTTTCTCTACTGATGATTTCTCATTGATTAGAAGAAACGAATAGTGAAAAAAATTTTGAATGAAGTTAATACAAAAAATTATTAATTACTCAATAATTATTCATAATTTTTTTATTACATCTGAATTTTCACGCAATTTTAGTAAATTAACGTTGAGAGGGATCGTCCGATCCAATCCACTACCGAAAATTACGTATTTCGGCCACCCGATCGGATAAGCATTATTCGGAAAATTAAATTCGCAGAGGTCCGTGTGTCAGGGTGTGGGAAAAACATGGAAGGGGGGAATATCCGATCCTCGTGAGTCCAGTTATTCCTACCTCTTTTTTTCAGCTGCGGAGATATCGCGTGCGGCACGTTATACTTCGAATTCGAGTAACAGCGGGTGATTAGCCAGCAGCGAGCGCGTGGGTGGAGTCGTGTGAAGGATGCGAACTGTGCGCGCGAGCAACGATACCACCTTTTTTTCACCCCTTTCTCTCTCTCTCTCTCTCTCTCTCTCTCTCGCTCTTTCCCACTCTCCGAGTTTTTTGTCGTGGGCGCGGCATTACGACCTCGAGATCTCGCGATCCGCGCGAAATTCGTACGAGACTCGCTCGATATTTCGAATAAATTACCGGTTGCCCGTAAAACCGACAGGACTAATTAATCGGGCGAGCTTTCCATGTCTCGCGCTCGTTTCCCGGCCAGGAATCTCGAGAAGGTGCTCTGATTTGACGAATGTTTTCTGTGTAACTTAAAAAACTGGAGATTTCACCACCACGCGTAATATTTCTATTTTGATGAAGTAAAAAGAAATCAGGGAAGAGTTCAAAAAAATAGAAAAAATAAAATTTATTATTGACGTCTTTCAATTTTTTTTTTTTTCATTCTTATCAAAACAAATACCCACCTAGAATATTTTCACATTGGCTTCTTATCGAGCTGGATTTTCAGAAATCCAGCAAATCGCGTGAGAAAAGAGGGAAGAGTGCGTGAGACAGGACATTTCCGAATTCGAGGGGTAGGTTGAGTAGTGGGGACGGAAGTCAGAGCGATCCGCGTGATTATCGAGCAGAAACGATATTAGGGGCGTTAAGTTATAGGCAGGTTGTACAGGCGCGGTTGCGGCAAGGGTTCGCCATCGTCGTGTTTACCCTGCGTCGACCCGAATGGCCAGTTAGTTGGACTCATCGTTGCAGCCTCGACACTTCCTTCCCTCGCTGACCTCGTAATTTTGTCTCTCGTCAAATCCTCACTCGTCGAGAAACATTCATACGGGAACAAGACGCAAAATGCTCAAGAAAATTACAGACTGGATTACTCAGCAGTGATTTTCGAAACCAGTGATTTATTTTCGATTTAGGGCGAGCCACCGTCACCTCAGCCATCGGTGGATCGTCTATCCGTCACTTTCGCCCTCGCCGAGGAGGACGGGACTACCGACAGCAACCCGAAGCCATCGGACTGCAGTTCGAAGGATCTGACCAAGCTGAAGAGCATCGCTTCGCAGATGCATCAAATTTCTTCTGGTGGTTAGTAAGGTGTTCGTCGAGGCGAGAACGTTCGTTGATTATTGGTTTGCACAGATGTCGATGAGGAAGGCGACGAGGAGGATTATTCAGCCTCTGCCTGCGCGATAATGCAGCGGCGAGCTTCGACGAAACGTCAGAGTCGTCGGAAAAGAAGGTCGTCCTCGCCTTTTGGTCAAGACGCTGATAACGTATCGCGCAGACGATCATCTGCCTTCACGACCAGCTCCGGAGAGTGAGTGACCCACTGTAAAACCGAGTCTTGACAAGCCCTGTCTTCTCGTATCGCCACTGTCATCTCATTCAAAATATTTAGCACGATGATATCCATGGAGGAGGGCGGTACTCAGGAGCAAGTCTTCGAAAAACTCAAACTACACAAGGAGATCTTGTCGGGTGTCAAGCAACAGGCTTGGCCACTTCGCAGGAAGATGAAACTCGTGAGGCAGGCCAAATCCTACGTGAGGAGGCACGAGGGAGCGCTCCAGGAGAGGCTGGCTCAAAATAAAAACACGAAGGACGCTATCGCGCGTGCGTCTCTCTTCTTCACCAAGGTCGATAAAATTTTATTCTCCCTAACGTGCTCTTCATTCTTTGGTCAAATTTGTCCGTGCAGAAATGGCAATATTTTCGTCGGGAGATGGTGAATCTCCAGAGCTGGTTCGTCCCCTGGGAGCTTCGAATAAAAGAGATAGAGTCCCATTTCGGTTCCGCGGTGGCCTCCTACTTTACATTCCTCAGGTGGCTTTTCTGGGTGAACTTCGTAGTCGCTGGCACCCTCACTGCCTTCGTCGCTATACCCGAGGTGAGATTTTCCTCTATTTTTCTTATCAATTCCGAAGAAAAATTCAACGTCGGCCCGCAGGTGCTTACAGCCAATCCGGCACTCGCTGGAGAAAGAAAGATTATGTTGGCCGACGAAGTCGCCAAGTCCAAACACTTCATGACCTTGTGGGAGTTCGAGGGAATACTGAAGTACTCCGCCTTCTTTTACGGCTGGTACACTGACCAGGACTCGAAAACCGGCTACAGGCTCCCGCTCGCGTATTTCGTCACCAATCTGGTTGTCTATATGTACAGCTTCGCCGTTATATTACGCAAGTACTCGTTAAAGCAAAAATTCTTATTCGACACGAGAAATATCGGCGCTGAATGAAATTCATTGTCGAATAAATAGAAGACATTTAAGATTCCGGGCACTTTTCAGAATGGCGGAGAACTCGCGAATGAGCAAACTTACCGAAAAAGAGGACGAGTGCGTTTTCTCGTGGAAACTTTTCACGGGATGGGATTTCATGATAGGTAATCCAGAAACGGCTCACAATCGAGTAGCGAGTTTAGTTCTGAGTTTTAAGGAGGCTTTACTGGAGGAAGCCGAGAAGCAGAAGGATGAGAGAAAGTAAGATGAAATTTTTTTCAATTCTAGACATAAAAATTCTCAATCTTCGTATTTTTACTAGTTGGAAGATCATATCGATGAGAATAATAGTAAATATATGCGTAATTGGATTGCTGGCTTTATCGGCGTACGCCGTCGTTAAAGTGGTAGCACGGAGTGCGTCGGACGAGATCGATCAAAACTGGTGGAGGCAAAACGAGATCACTATTGTTATGTCTCTCATATCGTTTCTCTTTCCAATATTTTTCGAAATACTAGGAATGTGCGAGAGTTATCATCCTCGAAAACAATTAAGATTGCAACTTGCTCGGTAATTGAAATCAGGATGAATGAAAAAAAATAAATACAAATTATAAATTTATTCAGAGTGTTCGTTATAGGATCATGGTGCTGAATCTCCTCAATCTGTATTCATTGATCATTGCCCTCTTCAACAAAATAGATTATATGGAGGACGAATTGAAAAGTCTGAGACCAGAAAACACGAGCTGCATTCAAATTCCAGTACCTTGTAGCGAGGAGGTATTAAATTTACCTTACGTAATTAATTCTACGAGCACCAGATCGGCGGCTGCCTTGGTGTCTATGAGTCTGATAGCTCTATCGAATAATATCACGACTGCCCAGAGTGGTATAGCGAGAGCCAGTGAGTAGGCAACAATTCGGATTGAATTTATTTTGCAAAAAAAAAAAAAAAATATCGATAATTCTATAACTACGCCCACAGCACTGCCACTGACGGATGTCAAGAACGAGAACTTGATTTACGATCCTATGACGTATAACAAGACACTCTACGCGGATTACAACGTCTCCGCGGAAGAGTATCCGCCTTTGGATTATGTGGATTACAACACTTTCAACTCTAAAGACGATAACAATACGATAGACAACACCTCGACGTTCTCCACTACGGAGAACGTTACGTTTGAATACAATGAAACTTACACGGAGAGAATTAAATTTTTAGATACAACAATAGGCAGCCAGTATTACCAGGACAATACCACGAGCACTGAATTTTATACAGCGAACTTCACTGATTATGCAACCGACGGATGGTCTGACATGACGACCAATTCCGCGGTGTACGAAAATGTGACATACCCTGAAGAGCATAATAACATAACTAATTATTACAACTATTCAGTGGAAACGAGAAATTTTTCAGAAATTTCTTCGACGTCTACTGAATCTTCGACTGAAATTGACGTTTCGAGTACGACAGAGTCCGGAAAACGTGTGGTGCCAATTGCCAAGGACAATTTCCTCATCGTCTGCTATGAACAGCGTTGCACGACAGCTTCGCCAGAAACTTCGTTACCACCTGGTAATCACGTCTATCGATATGAATAGCGATGCCCACAGGACAAATCTTCTCTTGCCTCGAATAGTTGCATAATACGCAAGACTTGTCTCGTGGGCATCGTTAGATACGAATACGGGTTTAAATACATAGTGGTTCGTTAATGTCCTTTGTTATTTACAGGGATAATATTGAAACAACTAGACCTGAAAACGCGGAAGAAATTAAGAAGACTATGCTGGGAGACCATGTTTGGACAAGAGTTGGCCAAGCTGACTGTCATGGATTTGGTTCTCACTATTTTTGTCACTCTTGGCATTGACTTCTTCCGAGCCTTCTTCGTCCGTTACATGAACAGCTGCTGGTGTTGGGATTTGGAAAAACAGTTTCCCCAATACGGAGACTTCAAAATCGCAGAGAATATCTTGCACCTAGTCAACAATCAAGGTATGGTCTGGATGGGGATGTTCTTCAGTCCTGGTCTGACTGCTTTGAATCTTCTCAAACTTGGAATACTGATGTACCTACGCTCTTGGGCTGTTCTGACTTGCAACGTGCCACATGAAGTAGTTTTCAGAGCCTCGAGGCAAGTTTAACGTATAATTTTCGCGAATGAATGTTTGGCTGACTTGATTTACTTTACAGATCGAACAATTTTTATTACGCGTTACTTTTAACGATGCTGTTTCTCTGTGTCCTACCGGTTGGATATGCAATTGTTTGGGTGGCACCGTCTTGGCATTGCGGTCCTTTTTCTGGTTACCACAGAATTTACAATCTGGTTACAGAAAGCCTCCGTGGTCCCAAGATTCTTCAAAAGTACGTTCGAATAATTCAATTAATTCCGAAATTGAATGATTTTTTTCCTCAGCATTATCGACTATATCACATCACCAGCTATAGTGATTCCATTAATCGTGTTGATGACGTTGATTATATACTACATGGCCTCATTAACTGGATTGCTCAGAGAAGCGAATAACGATCTCAAGGTTGAACGATCGAAAAATTGATTACATGAATTTTCTTTCTTAAAAAAAAACTTTACAGATCCAATTACGTCACGAACGGACCGAGGAACGTCGCAAATTATTTAAAATTGTCGAAAGAAGACACAGAGTAAGCGATACACCGTTTGCCAAGTGGAAAAAAATTCTCCCGGTATTACCAGCTAACAAATCTGATCTTGCACACGATTACAAAAGTATGAAAATTTTGAATTTCAAACAATCACAGTTTGACGAAGAATTTTGAGAGTCGGTGTAATTTTTCAGACGGCAATGGTCACGTTGACAGTTCCAATCATTTCAAAGCGAATGGCAAAACGCTTTCCTCGGAAGCTGCTGAGCTGACAGATGTCGAGCAGGATTCCCTGCCTCACGATTTACCACTGTCTCAGCAATCAGACGACAGACCAACTTCTCGAGTTCACTCGAACGAGTAACTGATCTCCGTCACAAAATTATATACTTCACTGGATTTTTCAACGACGGTTTTTTCAGTGGACCAATAAGAATTTCTGGCGATTCGTGGGAGTCCCAAGGTAGCGACTACGCGATACCAGAAATTCGTATAAACGAGGACGAAGCAAGAGCGCAAGGAAGTCGAAGCTCCCAAGAAAATATAACCGTCGTCGCAAATGGAAAAAAGGAATAGTGTATTCGGTTTGCTTCACGCTTAACACTTCGTGCGCTCGAGAACAGATTACGAATCCGCGATAAGAACTTCTCAAATTCATCAATTCGAAGGAATGTCGTTTTATTTAGCGTTGAAAATGAACTCGGCGCAAGAACTGTTAATGCGCGATTGTTTACAGGCAATAACGTGCACTGTGCGTTCTTTTTTTCTCAAAAAAGTCAATACTGACATTAATTTATTTGTCTTCGCAAAACCGGTGTCGTTTTCACATCACGTCACAAAGTACAAGTATCCAGCATGCAGAATGCGTAACTTTCCACACATTGTCTCACGTTTCTCTCGCTCGAACATTTATGCTCGGAAGGTACATCAGAGTTAATTATACATTTACACACAATTATTTATATATATATAAATATACATACTAGTACAAAAATACTGTCACTCGACGCCAATCGTATGCGAAGATTAATCGCTAATACTAAAATATTTATAATTTGATCGTACAAAAGTATCGAAATTAACGGCATTGATCGGTTAACGAGAAATACATCTCACGGAATCATAAAAGATATGTTTGAACTCGGTCTATCGAACCGATGACTATTTTAGGGGTCGGCAAAAAATACCAAACCCCGCGTCGTTTTTCTGTTTCTGGAAGACTCATTTTGCCTCACGGGGCAAAATCAAACTTCCACTGCGACAAACCGAAACAGAAATAACATAAAACCAGTCGAAAAATGAGATCCGAGAATGACTCACGGGCTTGGTTAAGTCCCGATCTCGAAATCGTTTCGATTTATCAAACAGTTTTCGCAATTAGAAAATTTGATTTACTTTGAGTGATCCTCAGATTTGATTTCTCGACTCTTGAGAACTCTCGAAGAGCTCTGTTCTGTCGGTAAAGAAAATTAGTGTCCTCGGGGTGAGTTATCGTCATCGGCCGTTCGACGTCGGATTGTAAATCGGCCTGGAGTTGAATGCGGCGCTTGCGAAGCTCTGAGTCCTCACTTGGACGTAGCTGGGCCTCTTTTCGCGCGTACTCCAGTGCAGGTAGGTGTACCATCCGGCCACGATCGTACCAATCGCGTTGCACGTCGCGGAGAAGATGAGGAGTATCGTGAGGATTCCTTCGACCTCGGGACAGTTCAGGTCCACGTAACTGACCGACTCCTCGGATTTCTCAGTCTCCTCGGACACCCCGCGAGGTTTGCACACGCAAGTGGCGTTAAGAACTCGCTGCGGGCTGCACTCTTGACCAGCTAATCGTGCCAAATGCATTCCAGCAGCCACGCAAGCAATCGCGCAAGCCACAGTTGCTGTGATTGCTAAAAATGCACTTAGAACCTGAGGAATAATCATTTTATCAGAAATGACAACAGATTATTTAGGGCGAACTGGTCAGTCGATGAATACCTTTATACAATAAATGGACAAATTTCACGTTAACTTCCAGTTATTAAAACTTTATATTCATTAAAAAAGAAGTAATATTTTAAAAATATAAGTGTCTACGTTTGTATATCTTAAAAAATTGTAGTGTTGTAATGTTTCAGATTAATTTGAGAATTTGTCCATCTATTGAAGGGTATGCATTTATTAGTAGAGTAAACTTTTCATTAATTTATTTTCACCTTGGTGGACGAGAGGCAGAAGCCTGGAGTCATTCCTGGGTATTCTTTCTTGAAACAGCATAGCAGACAGATACCAAAGCTACCCGACAGCAACAACTGTAGACAATAAGTGACTCTCAGCATCTGAACAAGGTCTCGCATAACCTTGAGATAAAATTTTCAAGACAGACTCACAGGCATTCCACTCCAGTAGGGGTTGTCGTAGAACGGCAGATTCGGCGTCCACAGGAGCAACCATAAAGACAACGAAGTCACCGCGATGCCGAGGATAGTCTGCAGTGCCGCGAGGCATCTCGCGGATCGCCAGTGCAGAATAAGCGGTGGCATGGACTTTCTGCAACCTGAAATCAGACACCAACGATATTACACACGATGTTTGTATCTCGAAATAAAAAATCTTTACAAGTTCGAATTACGTGTATGTTCTCATTGGCGAATTGCACTCAATCGCGAAGTAATATGATTGGCGCTCTCGGTCACGCAATACCAGTTCTTTCTCTTTTTTTCCCCCTACTATGATTCGTGCTATCACAATCAATACCTTCAATTACTGAAATTCGCAAATCGCCACCTTCCCCAGTCGAATAAGCGTACATTAAATTTGTAAAAAACTTATTTCATTAAAATTGTAAGTTTCGACAATGATCTAGGTATATGAGTGTGTATTACGAAACAATGACGCGAATAAAATTTTTATTGCATAGTATACAGTTTCAAACATTTGTCCCTTTCGTAAAGAGAGAGATCCTAGATTTCTAGGTGGCTAGAATCGATCAATCTGCCGTTGCAGGAAAAAGTAGGGGAGAAATTGAAAATTTATTTATGTTCCTCTAATGCATCCGAAGGGAATCCCCTGAGGACATAAACGAGCTATAAAATCACGCTTCGGCATAATTTACCCATTATCATCGAAATTCGAATATTATTGAAATGACCTTGATCGACTACGGACGAGGTTGTTGACCTCGAGCCACCGTCTCGATTTTTCGCGAGACAAGCGCGGGAGAGAAAATTGCCGCGGCCGACAGTCGGTCGCATCCGCGTAAGTGGTCACCTTTCTAGGTTTACGGTATGTAGGGCCCTTGCGCTCTGTAAAAGAAAACTCGCGCTATCCCTCCATAAATGGAATCTCTATCGCGATCCTCATACACTGTCCACGCCTTATCAAAAATCTCGAAGATTTACCGATCTCTATCGATATAACAGATGTCAATTGACTTGTCCATTTACTGGGCTAGACGCTAGACATTTCTGGGCTTCCTCGCTCGAGAAAGTTCATCTAAACGAGCAGTACGTCGCTTCCCTTGGATCGATCGAGGAAAATATTAAATAAATATTTAATATTCATTATGACAAATTGATTGATAATATCTAAAAGAAAATTTGATCATTTTGATAGATACCGGTATTTAATTTTGAGAAATTCTTCTTCTCAGAGTCGAAGATTTCACATGATTCATCTTCCGTTCATCAAAATCGAAGGGTTATTAACTTCTCGAGATAATCCGATCTTAATGAAAGACCAAAATTATGCACCCCTTTCCGTTCAGCAAAATTAAGCCACGCCGAATTACCCATGACTCGTATCCACGTGGACCGGTTAGCAAGATTATGTTAATCCAGCAAGAATGCGATCGGTCATCGCGAGATCGATTTCGTGACGTTGGTAATCTTCCCGTCACTCTTCAAGTTCACCCGGCGTATTCACACGCTCGATATTTGTGATAACACTACTAATGCGAAATATTGTAAAGAAGAGAAAAAAATATTAGTAGCAGAGATACGAGGTACTTTTCATATTATTAATTGAAAAAACCAACATTTTCAACAGCGAGGGCCAGAAGAACTCACTTGGTGACCTTGACAGATTTCTTATTTCCTCAGCGGTGAATTATGTAGAATTCTCTTTCTCAGGGAAGTATACAATGTTCTTCTGCTACTTCACCCACGCAACGAATGCAAATTGCAACGTGTCGCGGTGAAAGAGAGCATGATTTGCGAAGCGTGTAAGAATACCTGCAACTACCATTGTGCTGGTTATAAAAAAAGTATAATCTCGAAAAAAAACTGGATATGAGGAAATTTTCATATTTCCTTCAATGAAAAAATCAGAGAGGTTGTATTGTCCTACGATTTTCTTGCGAAAAATTACTCTAGAGAAAAGCTCGAGCGATATTTATCGCTCTTGAACGAGCAACACGGGAGTGGTAGTCGAATGTTTTACGAGCCGCGAATTCACCATGAAGCTGTTCGCTCGTTAACAGAACAGCTGTCTCTGCGTCTACGAGTCCCACTGGGCGTTTCGGTTTGCGTAACGCACGTTGCTCTTGTAATTGGGTAATCGCGTTGTTGTTATTCTTCTCTCCTCGCGTATACATTTACTCGATCTATTCAAGTGAGCCGATTAATTCGATCTGTTCGGAAAATTTTAGACTCGAATATCGGTTTAGTGAGATGGAGGATGGAGGTCGATACGATATATCGACCACTCGAGTCAAAATATTTATACTCACTTTTTTTACAAATACCGTTCTTGCAGGCTGATCCAACAGAGTAATTGGAGGCGGCATCGCTCCAATAATGAGTCGACCAAGTATCAGTCACTTAGACACAACACTTTAAACTCAGAAACTCGCGAAAAGAAATCGAACATAATTCAAACACACTACACAACGAGAGTGAAACCGTTGCACCCTTGAAATCGTAATGGCCGCCGTACTGCATAGTGCACTAGATACCAAGACTGGGGCCTACGACGTAATTATTAGCCGTAAGTGGCGCCGCCACTACATGAGAACTAACGTGAACAATGAATGAATTACTATTTCGCTATAAATATTAAATCGTATATAATTATAAGAACCGAATATGAAAATAAATTAATAATAACATACAATTTAATATTTATAACGAAATAGTATTTTATTCGTGTTTATATTAGTTCTCACATAGTAGCGGCGCCACTTACGGTTAATAATTATGGCGTAGGTCCCAGTCTTGGTATCTAATGTACTATGCAGTATGGCGGCCATTATGATTTTAAACAATCAGTTGTGTTCGTGTTGCGTCGTATTTACGTGTTATTTACAATTTCTTTTCGCAATTTCCTGAATTTAAAGTGTAGTGCTAAGTGACTGGAGCTTGTGGCCGATCCATTAGTGGAGCGATGCGGTGGCGGATTACCCTGACTGGCCCGCCCTTGAGGATTATATACACAGAAAAGGTGAGTGTAAATCTTTCGACTCGGGATGTCACTAAAATACGTGCAGAATCCATCACGAAGAAGTTAAGGAATGGGGATAAAGTTGAATTCCATAAAATTTCATTTATTTATACGGGACGTGCCGAATAAATGTGCATCGTGACTGTGAATACATCAGAGGGACGATATTTACGACTCGAGCGCAGGGATGAATTTCCTAGTCGGCTCGTAAAGAATTCTGGGGTGCGAGGGGAAGTTTCGCCACCCACAGACTCATCGACTCAGCGGTAGCACGTGCCCTGGCACGCGTACGGTTTTGACTTCAAAAGAAATCAAATTTTACCGAGTGGTTTGTTTATCTAATCATGCGATTATTGTTATCATTGAGTGATTAGAAAACCGATCCCCTAACTTTTACTGCATCGGTAAAAATAAATACCGAAATCGATTTTATTAGGATATTTTCTATATTTTTTCTCTTGACTCGTACTTCCGGTGATGGAGGAAAAGGGTTGGACATTCGTGGGATCGATATTAATCGACTATTTTCTAGATGCAACCCCCTCGTCTAATTAAATTATTAATTAACTGTTGGTAGTTATAATTTCGCCATTTCCGAGTATTAACGGATAATTATACCTCATTGTACCAAATGAACATCCTGCCTAATATTGTTGCTTTATTATTCAGATATAATAGAGCATTTTAATTAGCGCTCCAGTTATTAACCGAATTAAAGGAAAATTGAGATTAATTAAACAGAGGTGCATTCTAAATTCCCGAGAGAGAGAAACGAAAAATCGGCGTAATCTGTTTTTCGCTCCCAACGGTGAATTTTCACACGTGCACTCGTACAATTAAAATGACTCATGCGTGTCGGTGATTGCTCGAGGAATTGCGTAATGGCGACCTTGCGCCTGCATCGAGAAATTGTATCCCGGCGTGCAGGAAAGTGATGCTAAGTTATGTAAAATCGGTCTCTCCCGAAATCGCAATGACGTATTCGCTTTTTCATCGTTCCGCGAAAAAAAAAAGTGCAGAGTCAGTTCGCACGAGAGCCAGAAAAACCCCGGAGATGAAATTTCCAAGCGTCGAAAAATAAACAAGCCGGATTGGGACGAAACGGAGAAACCAGAGAATACAACGTTGTTATTACGCGATCAACAGGTGAATATTCATCCAGCCCCCCGGCTAAAGACGTCAGGTTCGAGTTTTTGCGAGCTATCTCGTTACATGGGGATATTTAGAGAGTTGTACGTGAAAAGCAAAAAAATTCAGGAATAGATGAAAATTGATTTTTTGTCTTAATTCGATTATCGTCAAATGACGTACAAATTTTTTCGCCGGATCTCATACTTACAGTGGCGCTCAGAATTATTGTGACGCGATGAAATACTTAAAGTACTCAATTCACCATAGACGTCTTTCTTTCTATAAGGAGAATCACATTCCTAATGTAAATAATATAGCCGATTCGAGCGTTTTTCGTTAATTTTTAGTTCATTTTATAACTATATTTGTCAAAAAAAAAGAACTATTGAGCGCTACTGTACGTCTTTTGTGATGGCGATGGACGTAGGATTAGAAAACCCACGAGAAGGATAATGACGTTTGCAACGGGACACGAAGAGGAATTGGCCCGAACAGAGAAGATATAATCATTCACGACAAATCTACTCGACGAGGGTCCGTTAATTTTTCTCATTCGTTAAAAATTGGAAGGCAATTATTGTCGGTAATTTGTTACATAAGATCAAAATAACTGGAATCAAAATCGTATCACTGGCATTGTGCAATTTCGAGCTCAACTGTATATACAAGATTTTGCAAGGACGGGTAACGCGTATTATGCAACTGGATCTCGCTAGGCGGATTAGAGAACGCGTGGTTCGTTATGGAAATGGAGGAAAACTAGTATATGCGGTTTCAGTTAAAAATTTTGACAACAAAAATCAACTGTTTCAAGTCGATTCAAATCATGACACAATACGATAATATATTACGAGCAGTCCAGAAAGAAATATTTGTCATTCAAAATTCTTAACCCTACTTGTTGAACCTTCCTATTTTAAGGAGTTGAATTTTCACACGATTCCTGTATCAGTTCTCATATTATTGGTTGAAACTCGATACAGAAATTTTTAGCGAATTGTTCAACTCCCTACTAGTTATTTCCCAATGGACAAGTGAAAACTCACGTGTGTTAGCCCTGTTCATTACGAGCATACGGCTGTGCCTGAGCGAGTTGCGCGTAGGCGTATGACGTCCGGCGATCTGCGAGGCAGCAAGATTGACCGGGACGGTCGTTGACAGGCAGTTCGCCATCGACGGCGCCTTGTTCAGCTCCTTCTCTCTGTCCGAGCGGCTCATCTTGTTGATATTGCCTGTCGACACGGCGCCTGAATACGGACGAAGAAAAAAAAAATTGAGCAATTTGCCCGCACCGGCATCCTTTTTACGAGCTCGAGACAATCGTCGCTACGATTGTTCGAGCGCGAGGAAATTTTTAGCCGATAATTGGCCCGGTTTGGGGCATTGTTCGCCGTCGTAACGAGATCGTTCTGCTCGTTAGAAAAGAACGTACGTGTAACGAAGGAACTGTAAAGCGGACAGGGGAAACGAAAATTCTATTCACGCGCGTTTTACAGCCGATTGCTCATCGCTCGCTCGGCTAAGGACGAGAGTCCTTTTTTCATTCCTCGAACGCGATTAATTCGCCATTGTTGTGTCGAGTTAATGACTCGTGTGTTTATATTTAGCCGACTGTCTCGTTTCTTTTTGGACGACTATTTCGAGACAACTTTAAGACGATTTTTTCAAATACCTTCTGCTACCAGAGGAATTTATCGCGATTCTTAATTTTTCTTATTTGGAATTAGTTTTTCTTATCGTTCTCGATACGAGTTATCAAGATTGGAAACTCACCCATGACCTTCACCTTAAGTCCGTGAGTTATGGATACATTTCCAGCGCTGTTGACTCTGTTGTTATTATTGTTATTGTTGTTGCCTGACTGGGGTGACGCTGATACGTCAACGTCGCGAACTTGGCTTAAATCGCCGACACTCATCGCACCAGTCACGCAGCTGGACGCAGGTACGTCCTGCGGAAGATAAAAGAGGAGAAAAATTTTTTACAACTCACAATCTCGGATCGTAAATTATCCGTGCGAGGCTCTACGAAACCTCTCGGGTCCATTAATTTATGGTAATCGAATTTCGAAGGTTTTGGCAAAAAGAGACGGAGATTTACACACCGGAAGCGAGTGTTTTTATTCACGAAAATAGACTTTTACGATCTCGAGATCACAGACTTATCCATATCGGTGCACCGTTCGAACATTCGTGACTGAGATACCGCTCGGTGTATCATCGAATCGCTACTTTCTAATTTTCTATATCCGTTTTTATATCGTGCGCGGGGAATCATTTCCTGCGTTTTTTTTTTGCTGAAAATTTTATCGAAACTGGAAGAGCGGGAAGAGTCGAACGCAAAAGAATTTGGCATTCTCCTTCTCATGAAGCGTTTGAAATAATAAACAAGGAACGCTCGATGTGACGGTTCGGACCGAGGAAAATATTTTCCACGGGTATCAACGAGGCGTGACGGAGAAACACGTGAGGTACACACACGCACCTTGAAATTGTCGTAAAAGCTGACGGGTCGACTCCTTGGCGCGTACTGAGCCCCCGAGTCCGTCTGCATCGTGTTACCGCCGTGCGACACCGGGTACTCGCGCTGCGCGCGCAACTCCACCGGCATCCTGTCGTCCGTATCCTCGCTTTTTCCACTTCCGGTGTACCTTGAGGGAACCTCGACCGAAACTGGAGTGAAAAAATTTTTTTAATCAAGTCGAGTCTTTTTCGTTTCCTTCCAATTAATTTTTCCTATCGCTCTTTATAAATTAATGACCGATCATATGAATTCAAAAACTCGTATTAGAATTTCCTAGATTTTTATAAATTCTCTCAAACCTTTTCATTCGCTATTTCATTTTGCTATTTTATTACCACTCCTAAAATTGACGATCGATCGATAACAACGAGACTCGACATAATTGGAGCTGGTTGTACAAATTGAAAGCCCCGCTTCCTCCGGAAGCGCACCTGTATCTCTTCCATTCCGATGAAAGAGCTCGACGTGTGAGTCACGTCGATTTTGTTTCTCGTCCGTTTTATTTCTAATACAAGTCGTTCGTCACCGTTGAGCAGAAGCGAGTTTGACCGAGACAAACGACGGCGGGAAAAGCTCCGATTTTCGCGCGTGCCGTGACACGTGACCGGCACG
>NCVS01000865.1:102036-129613 GCA_003055095.1 Goniozus legneri
TACACGGAAGGAAAACGAAGAAAAACGATAGCGCGGGGAGCGTGCGTGATTATCCGTAACGCAGAAACTGTAGTTATATATCTATACGTTGAACATTCCTGCGGAGAAATCGCGCGTGTATCGTTCGTCCCGATCGGCTGCCGTTTTCGCTTTCATTGATAATCGAAATTTATTTTTAAGTGGGTCGAATTTCATTTAAGTTATTTAAAGAAGAAGATAAACGAATGGGTTTGAGGATTTTATTGCATTCTTACGATAGGGATATCGTTTTTTAAATTCCTATCGAAATCGAATAACGCTCATTTTTCAATTTTCCTAAATTTTCCGGATTTTTTTCCGACTCACTTTGACTCACTTGAGTCAGGCTTAACGCGAGAAACACGAGCGCATCAATGCGAATCACGGAGAAGATTCTCGTAAGACTCGATTAGTTTACCTAGACCTTTTTGCTTCTCCGCGAAACAATCCGACCTCCGCGTGGTTAATTACCCGATGTGTAATGAATATTGATCGATCTTTTTATCCTCAGAATTCCATGAAAATTTTTTCTCGTAACGCGTGATGTTTTTACCTCTCTACCCCGCAGCTCGCCGAATGAATTTGCAAATAATAATCGAAACCGCGAACAATCCTCTCCTGTCGTTTCACGAGAAGAAAATGAGAAATTTTTCCTTCGGAGAAAATGAGAAAGACGAAGAGTTATTCTTACCTCACGCGTGACATAAAGTGTGGCAATGTTTACCGATCGCGAGAATAGGTTAGACCCATTAGCGCAAATTGCCCCCTCGTGCGTACTTTCTAGTGTTAAGAGTGCAACCGAGCAGTGTTTCAGAGTTGAACGCAGAAACGTACAACGAAATTTCTCGATTCTCGAACTCGTAAATCAAACGCAATCAGCTCGTGGAGTTAATAAGCCGAATCAACCCTTAATTGAGTTTTATGGTTCACCGTGAATTCTGGGAATCGAGTGAAATTGAGAAACATTAATATTTCGACCCTACCGATTCGGAGGCTCCTGAGAAAAAGATTCAGCGATCTTTAACGAAACGCGCGCGCTGAATAATCGCGAAGGCTGGTCGCGTGCGTAGTGCTTGGACGTATCACGCGACACGTGTAATGCGCGTTGAGATAACTGTCGTTTAAATGAATCTCCGCTCTTCGCACGTTACTTTTTTTTCTCCATATATATGCCGATCGCGTTACGCAATTCGAAGAATTATTCGGTTCGCGTAGCTTGTGAATAATTGGACACGCGACTCGGTACGAGTTACCCGAGGCGTGTCGGGGAATATTTTAATTGGCTTATCCGGACTGGATATGAATCGGAATATCGAGCTGAGCGGTAACAATATCGATAGTTTTGTATATTGAGATTGTTTAGCTGAAGATATTGTTGCTATCCTCCTTTAGTTGCTAGTTTCTAGTCAACCGGTACACTGATAGAAAAACTATCTCGATGCAAGAGAAATAATCTCGATCTAAGAAAATTATTTTGAAGAAAACTAGTTGTCTTATGGCAAGAATTTCTTGACTTGGTTTAGATTTTCTTAGCGTAAGAGTTTCAACATTTCCAACCAAAAGTATTTTGACTTGATTCGAGAATATATTGTCTTCGATCGAGACGATCAAATTCTTCAACCAAAGACATTATCATTATCATTTTTTTATCTTGTTCAGAAACTACGAAATACTTCAATCAGGAGCACAACTCTTAAACGAAGAATTCTTTGCCCTTCATCCAAGAGTTATAATTTCTCAGTTTAAGAATTGATTTTCTTGAATCAAGAAAAATGAAGATTTTGAATAAAGAATTCAATTTTGAAGAAAATATTTTTCTTGAATTAAGATAATTTTTTTATCAGTGTAGTAGAACTCTCTTCGAAATTTCACTACGTATTTACCGGGAAAAAAATCGAGGTGAGACTGTGTATTTCAATGCTTTGCCGTGTACCGGTTGATGATACCTCTGTGTTACTTTCGCGAGAGAGTTGCACAACGCGCTGTACTCGCAACGTAATAGCACCGTGACAGTGGGTGTCGGCGAGCGAGGAACGGCTCTGACCCACCTATGCACGACCCGCTGGAAGTAAGTCATTTCTTCATTGAACCTCCTCTGCGCTCACGCCCGTGTCAAGTCTAACGAACTCGCGCCTAATTTTACCGCGTCGCACTCGGAAATTTAACACTGACAGCCTCGAGTTCTCTAATTGAGCCGTCTGCGCCGAGAAAAACATTCTGCTACATTTGCATACTATTTTTCGTATCGCCTCGGCAAATTGTGATCGATAAATTACGAGAATTCGAGAAAAATTTGCTTTTGTGTAGGGATTGCTCAATTTCGATATCGTTCATCTCAAAGTCGAAACGATCAATTTCGATGAAATTGGGCAAACGGCTTTGAAATGTTGTAAAAAAAACCGAAAATCGAGGTATCGAAATAAGAAAAGGCACGTTGCGCCACTCACTCGCGACGATAATTACGCGACCACTTTTTCACACGAAAATTTTATTAATCGACGCTCGTGTCGCAATTTCCCCTCGAGATCTCGTTAAGATAGCGTGAAAAAAAATTGAGAGTTTTTGTCGAATCGCGAGAATCGATCTCCGGGAGGGTTTTCGCACCGAGACGAAACGAGCGTTAATTTCCACGCGGTTCTCCTAAAACCTCGTTTCTTTTATTTCCCCGCAACACGTTTAAACCGCTAATTGCGTTCAATTAGTTTTCATTCCGCGCGCGGATAGAGGCATCCTCTAGTTCTCTCGCTCGCGCTCACGCGCCTCGTTTAATTATAGACGGAAGGCGCTCGCCCGTTCTATTTGCGTGTAACGCGCGACAGTGCAAATTTGGATGCCAATGGCAGAGACGGTCTAGCCTAGCCGAGGGGGGTGAAGGGAAACAAAATATAAACGAGTTCACCCACTTCGAACTGTTCACGGTCGTCGCATCTCTACACGCAGAAAAATAAATGGTAAATTTTACCACATTAAAGTACTTCTTTACCGTAATTGAAGGTTCGTATTTGGACAAACTTAATTTAAAGTACCAATTACTTTATTATTCAAGTTGAAGAATTTGGCAGATATTACTTGAATTTAAAGTAATTTTTATTATTCATGTTATTCCTAACATTGATTAAAGCAAAGTTCACGTTATGTAAAGACAAATTTACTTTCAATAAAGTAAATTCACTGAAAGCCAGTAACCTTATTTATTTGGTAAATTAAAAGAGAAAAAAAGTGTACAGATCACTTGATTTAGAGTATTCTCAACATTAAAATGACTACTTTATCTCTAAAGTGGTCCAGGTCGATTTATTTTTCTCAGTGTACGGTTAACAATTTTGCATTTCGACCAGAAGCAATTAACAAAAATACCGAGGGAACTCAATTATACCTGTGGAAATGTTCCGAGAGATATATTCAAATTGTTCCATTTTAACGATAATTAAAAGTTTTTTATATTTTTTTTTTTTCAACTCATTGCAAAATTGTTTGAAACGCGTTATTGACCCAATTGCGTTACGTTCGTGAGAACTGGCGCGTGGTCTCTTCTGCGATGCTTATCCTTCGCAGTCTCGAGATCGATAGCGCGAGATCGATGGTCGCCAATGGAAAATTGCGAGGAGCTTGGACGTCATTTTTCGGAGAACGTTATCGTTTTATACCGTATAGGCAAATCGCCGTATCGCGCTCCTTACGAGGAACGGCAAAATCGTAATTGTCGCGTGAGAACAAAGGTCGCGATCCCGGAAAGTGAACCAAGTGTCGATTCTTCATCGAGACGCTAGAGAAGCCATAAATTGATTCGCGGCTCGAGTTCAAAGCGTTTCCATCGGACGCGGAAAATCGATTAGAAGCTCGATCGAGTTAGCTTCAATTAACGTAAGTTGAGTTCGCGAGCTCGAAATCGAATCGGGATTTTCTCCGAATTCTGACAAATAAAAAGAAAAGAAAATTTTAATTATCATTGAGGTTTCAATTAAAATAATTGCAACGATGTTGTTATCTTGTTAACGTTTTTTATTTCGTCTCTTTTCCTTCGTTCGAAATCTTTATAACTAGAAATGAAAATTTGCGAGAGTTTGAAAATAAAACAAAGACAGAATGTTTGGATATAAATTGTGCGAATGTTCAGAATACGAGCAGGTCGAAAAATGACGTTGTTTATAGACGTAATCGCGCGAGAGCACACCGTGACGAGATAATGCTACTATCGCGAATGAGTCTTTTGGCGGTCTATCAGCACGAACGACAACCGTTCAACATACCCAATTGTCTCGCAAGACAAGAGAAATAAGAACCACCGAGAGGCACTCGAGGTGAGATACCGATCTTATCGAGGTCGCGATCGGGCATTTAAACGCGGTTTATGACAGGTTTTGCAACGCACTCTGCGCCCTTCCAACTCGCGAGTACACCCGTATGTAGTGTACACGCCTGCCGGAACGTCACACCACGTGCTCCGTTATCAAACCCGATCGTGTGTACCGAATGTTGTTTCAGTGGTATTCAACATCTGGCTCTGCGTCGCGCGAGTTTTATATTTGGAGCACGACTGTTTACCAATTCGCCCTAATAAGGGCAAATGAGATACAGAAAAAATTTTTCAAATTTTCAATAAAAACTCGTTGGAATAATTCAAACGAAATATTCGATTTCAATTGAATCAATTTACATAAATTTTTCGTTAATTTTCAATTTTTCTGCCGCAAAATTTACCTTCTGGGGATTTTCAAATCCTGGAAACAGAAATTTCGCACTGTTCCACTCGATCTTTTTCAAACGTCACTGGAGGATTTGTCTCAAAGGGGACGCATGATTCCGAGGAACTGTCACGGTGCCAGGTTTTTATCTGGTGAAAGGCCGCGCGCGGGCACTCACCGGCGCTGCGACGGTGCCGGTGTCGCGGTGACAACTGAAGCCTCTCTACGAGGCTCGCTCGCGCGCTCGGGCCCCACCAGTAAAGCGCGCCTCCGCGTGTAATATGCGTGAGAGAGCGCGGAGTGCGTGAGGGCGCCGTTCACCAAACCGCCAGGTGTCAGCGAGCCTCAAACGTACAAAACTCCGAAATTCGTTACAGTTTTTGGAGAGAAAAACGAAATAGTCGAGAAAATGTACCAACAAACAATTAGCGAGTCAATAATGCGATAACGAGGAAATAAATTAATCGTTAATTTAATAATCGAATGTAAATATTTTTCTTTAATTTTTTTTTCAGAGCAATCACGTCTCTCTCGCGGAGCGTTTCGAGGAATTGAACGCTACGAAGCGCACAGTCGGCTCATTACCCAAAACCGAGTGACCGTGAAATTCCGTCGAGACCGCATCTCATCCCCGCCTGTTTCCCTCTCTCGCGCTCCGTTTCTTCTTTTTTTTTTCAGCTCGGAGCTATGAGAACCACTGCTACTCACTTTCACGTCGTTCGACGATCCGCGTGGACTGGGTGAAGTAAGGCGAGGTGGGAAAAGAGAAGGGGGTCTCTCTTTTGCTCGTTCGGTAGAGGAAGTCATCGTGGTAGGAAAAGGGACGTCGAAGAAAAGACGGGGGAATCGGTCATGCCGCTTGGCGTCCACCTTGAGCCGTTTCTTTTGTCCGATCCGTGCGACAATTTTTATTTCTGTCGATGAAAAATTAAGAAAAATTTATAACCATCGAGAAGTACAAAATAGGTCGCGAGTTCGATTCCTGATAGGTGCAATTTTTTCTGTCCTTCATTGCCTCTGCAAAATATTGCGAAAAACTCATAAAAGCTCCAAGGGAAAAAGTATCGTGCATATCTGACGGATGCAAATTTTTTTCTCGGAAATTTTCGCCCTCGATCTTCTTCATAAAAAAAAAAAAAAAAAGAAAAAAAAACAGAAAAATTCAAGGAAAAGGAATATCGTGGGTTCGATTCCTAGTGGGTGCAATTTTTTCTTGAAATATTTGCTCGTATAAATGTTGACCGCCCACGCCGACTTGGTTCATTCACGAGCGGACTCTCATTCATCGCGGTTGAGATCGGTTACGTTGCCCGAACCTGAAAACAGAAAATACAGAAAACGAGAGGTCACATACGCCGAAACAAAGGTGACTTCTTTCACCGCTATGAACCGGTTTAATCTTCTCATTTTTTCTTTCTCCTATGAACATGGCCTAGCGAGATTTCGTCTGCTTTTCCCGTCGAGCTCGTCCTTACATACAAATAAGTTATACCTGACTTATTGCGTCAAAACGTTTACTCGCAATCGAAAGTTATTTGCAAATCGAAAACTTTAGAAATGAGGTACTAGCCTTTTTTCAATGAGCCTACAATTTCAAGTTAAAATCTGAAAAGTGTCTGTTGATGCTTCATAGCAAAAATAGCAATAAGGGGATATTACTGAGACAAATGATCTGAGAAAACCAGAAACTCCGTACGTGAGAGTTGTTCGAATCGACTATGGGAATCCGGAAAATACGTTGATCGTGATAGAATGCACCCCTCGGAACACCCCAGTCGATCTTGGTAATCCAAGCTGGAGGGGAGACCTCTCACTTTGAGATGTCTCGATGTCGAGCAGCTGTTCTAAAAAAAAAAAAAAAATATGACTCTGAGAATTTTATAAGCTATTAAGTGCTATCGAGGATCGTAAAGATAAGATTCATCGATGACTAATTTTTTTTTTTCATTGAGAGTATTAATAGATTTGAACCAATTTTTGCTGTATTTGTTTAAATAAAAATGCGTTTGGTCCGCAATTCGAAAGTTTAAACTCTCGTAGAGATTTTAATTTCGACTTTTTTGTGAGCGAGAATTCTTTTGGAGCGATTCGCATAGTGACAAGCCGATTTTGCGTGGGAGAAGTCGCGCATTCCTCGCAAGCTGAAACGCGCGCCAGAAACTCACGTATTCGCGATGCTCGTTTCGCAGTTGCCGCAGACTCGTTCGACCGCGGTTACTAATTCAACCCGCTAATAAGTTCCTGCAGATGAATCCTCCCGATTTCCTGTGCGAAACGCATTCCTGAATTTAATATCCAACTTTCCAGAAAAAAATTTTCCAGTGCGAGTCGATCGTAAAAAAAAATGGTTTTATTGATCATACACTCGGAGGTTTTCACATTTTTTCGAAGCTGGAAAATTAAAATTGGTATGCGGGAAATTTTGAAAGAACCGTCGAGACATCTCGTTATCATTTTCAGAACTAATCTTTTCTTTATCGGTAAATACGAGTCGGTAATATAGCGATCTATTTTAAAACAAATTTTGATTTTGAACATTTGCCTATCTGGAAGTTTGAATTTTTTTGAATGTTTTGAGCATTGAATATTACGACACACAAAGAGGATATTGAATACAATAAAAAATACATTGAAGTAAATTAATTTTATTTATTTTATATAATAATATGAAATGGATTAAATGTAATTTCAAACAACAATACGCTAAAACGATTAATACAAATCTGATACATGAACCGGTTAATATATGATTTCGATGACGATGGAAATAAAATGTTAATACTAATATGACTTGTTTAAAAATAGTTTTCTATAACGACAATTTTTACAATATGACAAAATTTCGAGTTCTCAGTCCATTTTTATTCACACCTCTTCACTCACAGCCAAAAATATATTGTATTTTGTTTGTATTGTTATAACTTATTCAAAATCGAATTGACACTCTAATACATTCGTAATAATTTTGTCGACTGAACTATCGAATTTTAATTACACAACTACAAAGTTCGAGGCATTTAAATCTAAATATCATAAAAAAAATATACTAAAATATTTGAAGCTAAATTAACGTACTTGAGAAATCTGAAAATTAACAATTATCCTAAATACTCGTCGTTTCTGTTCATTCAGTATAATGTAGGACCTTTAGAGCACAATTCTCAGGTCCTTTTCATTGATTTACGAATCGGATTTTTGTTTTGAGAAATATTTTTCTTAATTTATAAATCTCCACCGTGTACTTATAGCTTATACTTTACTTTTGTTCGAATATTGCTTGACAAATAGTGATAAAATGTATACAGTAAATATTTATACATTGTAACAATAATTTAGATTATTTTTCATCTAAAACACCTGAGGTACTTTCTGGTAGCGAAAATACAATTATTAAAAAAATTCGGTTCGACTTTTCTTGCGAAAAGTATAACAATTTCACGCGACAAACTCTTTTCAAATCTTTCTCTTCAAATCGTATTTTCGTGATGCACAATCGCACGAAATGTATTATTTTCTAAAAATCTGGATTCACCTTCTGTATTAAAAATATGCAGGTTGATGGTCACGATACATTAAACGCATCTAATATAATTTACAGAGTACATAACGTATGATATAAATTGCTCTCGTGAAATGTGACGGCTGCTCAAATATAATTTTCCATCTGGCTGTATAACAAACATTCTTGCACCTTTAACCGAGTTAAATCTGAACCGCGTAGATACAGCGTATTAGGCAGGGCTTCAATAACGCGCACATGACTGTACGGCTATACAGAGTATGCATCTTCGAAGGTTGCCTCAAAAAATTACCGAGCAGAAAAATATTTCGTATATGTAATTTACACCGTTAAAAACTAAATGAGTAGAAAATTAAGAAATATCGTTTATTATTATTTTCCTTCTCGTATATATAAATACAATATAAATACAGTTTTTAATCAACATTGTATAATATATGTACAGCAATTTTGGGGGTTTAAACTCTCATGGCAGAAATTCATAAAAGCGAAAATTGGTTTGACGGTTCTCATTTATTTTCGTAAACTAGTTTTTCATGCTATGCATGAAACTATGCATTTCATGATTCGCGCATCGTTTCATCTAAATTACTTAGTCCACTGATCATCGCAACATGTTCACCGACGATAAAATTTCATGCGATGATTCTTTCTTGGCAACTAGTTCATCCACGCGCGTGAACTAATTTCATACCGGAGTACCTGTGCCAAAACTTTTTAATCGTACTCTTCGCAGTTTTATCATCCCGACTCGATGACATTGTCTTTCCGCGATCGTTAATAACGCGTGTAATAATGGAAATATATACTCATATATACAGATACATATATAGATATTACGATAACAATCAACTTAATATTTTTTAACATCGTGTACAAAAATATCACACGTGTAGAGAAGTCAACAATAATCGTTGTATTTTGTAGTTATGATTAATCGATTATCATAGGAAATTGTACAACGGTAAATCATAGTAGAGAGTATAGTAGTCCCAGTCAAATTCATCCATTGATATGAAATTATTAAAAATCTTTATTTTTCTTCGTCAACAGATAAAATAAAACCAAGATTCGAAGGAACTGTCACCTACACGTCCCGTTAGTACGCATCGAGCCTTCTACCAGGTATAATCAGTCTCTAAATATTGTTTTATCCAGCTCCTCGCTTGCATTTATCTAATAATGCTATATAATTTTACTCTTACAAATATATATTTTTCTTTCTAAGTATTCCGTCGCTAATTTCTTCACCGTTTAGCTAAGTGTGATGAAAATTCATTGTATTATTCGCGTTTCGAGTTTCACGAGAGAAAATACGTTCCAATATCTTCATCATCAAGGTACATTGCGAGGTAATCGGATCAGCGGACCAGCGAGACTGCTGGAATCGAAATATTCTGCATTCTCGAAGATACAAAAATATCGCGCTTGTACCTGTTCGCGCCGTTATTCGTTAAAAAATTCCATACCCATCAGTCGGAGGGACATCGAGACTTGTCAAAACTACACAAGACTCGACCGGATAGATCTTGCGAGCATCGTTAACAATTAGGCTACTTTTTTCCCCCCCGATGATTCGAAAATGTGAAACGTTCAGTAGAACATGGATGACCAGTCGTTGGATTGAGTGGTGGGTTCCCTAGCCACGATGGGTATGTAACCAACGCTGCTGGTCGCCGGTAAACACTGAAAGCAGTAATTCGCACCCGCGTTGTTGTCCCAGTATTGAGCACCCTTGCACTGAAAACGCACAGCGAACTCGAGACGCTGGCCGACCTTCAACGTGTGGCAATATAGTACGAAGGAGAATTTATCGCTAAAACCGTCGCAAGAGTTGGGCACGTAGATGGCTTGGAGGTCGCTGTAGCTCTTCCACTGGTTCAGACTGTATCTGATATGTACGGACTTGTGGAAGTCGAGATTCACCACTCGCACCGTGCCCTGGATGCACAGGGAGATCGGGTCCTCGACGATCACGTTCTCCAGGCAGACTGTGCGGTCCTTCACCAAGTCCAGGAAGTTCGTCTGTCCACCGGGTTGCTGGAACAGTGGCACCAGTGTCTTGTCCAATCTTTGCGATACACCAGGTTTGCTGTATTGGCTGTTCCAGCTGTCGTTGCTTGGGACTGGGCTGGAGTCCTTCTGGAAGATCTCGTCGCACACCAGATCGCTGTAGGCCGAGGTTGGTATTTTTGGTATTTCGTCTAGGAACGTTCTGACATCGGCCAGGTCGAGACCCAGAACGTCCGCGAATCGGACGATCTTTTTACGGCCCGGGGTACCTGGAGGTGTCTTGCCAGTCTTCAGAGAGGAAGATCTCCTCACTCGTTGCGGTCGCGTTTCCTCCTCGGTGGTTTCATCGTCGCGTGCGGATTCGTCGTCTTCCTCGCTCGCTCCCAATCTCTTCAGCAGGGACGACAACTTTTCATCCTCGCTACCGTTAGCCATCGCGTCGCTTTCTATTTGCAATTTCACCTCGTTCTTCAAGACCGGTTCCTCTATTCTCGCACCAGTCTGGCACTCGAGAGTGAGAGCTCCTGGTATGTTTATCGTACTGCTGTAAGTCGAGTGATCGTTGTCGACTTCGTTAACCTCGAACTCGTCCTTGGAATCTCTCGAATCCTTCAACAGATCGCCCTTCGTCTTCGTCCTGTCGTTTCTCTCATCTGCATCGTTTAGATTGTTCATCAGGTTTTTCTTGTTCTCTATGTAGCCGTTCGCGAAGTCCACCTCGTCGGTATCTCCTTTGCCATCGTCAAGACCGCCATTCAATGGTATTTCCGTGTCCGAGTGAGACTTGGACAGCCAGTTGTCGGTAGGCATTGTGGGACTCTCGTCCTGAAGAGAGACCGTGCTCTCGTCAAAAGTCGACCATAGTGACTCGTGGCTGGGCGACGTAGTCTCCGGCGAACTTCTTGCATTGAAGGACTCGTCCGAACTGTTCCTCTTGTTCATCTTAGCAAGAGTTCTGTCTCTTGTATTGGGAGCTTTCTCGGACATGCTGGACTCCGAGGTGTCTTCGCTACTGTCGATTTCTCTCACTCTCTTTGCATGAGATAACTTCCTGGACGAAATTTCTACGTTTGGTTCGCTGTCGGACGTAGCTGTGGAGGGATCGTAGAAGACTTCGTTTTTGGGCTTCTCGTTGTCGGACGATATGGGATCGTAGTAGGCCTCGGAAGAGTCGCTGTCTGGCGAGGTTTCGGAGATGGCAGACAAGAAAGCGGTGGATTCGTAGGTGTCTTGGCCATTCGTATTGGTCAGAGCAGTCGGCTCCGCTGGAGAACAATGACACCCATCGTGGTGCTTAACTCTTAGACCTTTAGGGTTTACCAGGATGTCGGCCAGTTCGGCAGCCGAGGCTACCTCTTGCGGTGAACCTGGGCCGTCCTCCATGTCGAGTTCCAAGTCGTAATAGAACTCGCTGTCTGGACTCATACGGGCCAGAGGTTGATGCTGATGCACCAGTCTGTCGTTGTTGGTTTCGAAGCTGGGGCTCTTTCCGGCCGCCGATGGTTCCAGCCAGGATGTCTCGTCGCTGTCTTGTTGGGGACCGTCCTCGCTACCTCCTAGTGACGTAAGTCGTCGATGAAGCCGCCTCGCGAAAGCCTCGGCGCGTCCTCGACAGCTGCTGGGGAAGAGCGAGCTGACGATGCCACAGGATGGATTGCCGGCGTTGCCCGCCGAGTCCGTGCTCCCCATCTCGTCCCCGTTCTCCGATGTCAATTTTTTCGCAATCGGGCCAGAACTCGACGGCGGCGACGACGTCGACGCGGACGCCCGGCCGTCCGCTCCGTCCAACGAGATGTGGCTCCGGACCTCGTTGTTTCTCTGAGAACAAAACGAGGAACGTTAGAAAGCTCTTAGACTTGTTGCCAGAACTCCGTAGGGAAATTTGACTCTCTGGGAATATTCAAAAATGAATCCAACTCGATTTAATTTCGTCCCTGTTGGACAATCTCGGATTGAATTTGGTGACGCGATCGTGACCTGCTTTTGTTACGAGCTGTCTTAATGGTCCAATTTTTTTTTTTTTTTTTTTTTAAATGAACTGCGAATAATGTACTTGGAATTCGGAAGAAAATCTCACAATTGCTAAAGCGATGGTATTTTACAGTGAAATTCGAAGAAGCGATATTCATTCGAGCTCATATGCGAAGTACTGTAATCGGCATATAAAGTAATTCAAACGCGAATGGGAAAATTGGCCCGCAGCCACGGAGCGGCCGGTTATAGCAGCAGCGAGCGGATGAAGCGCATACGACGAACATTCCCCGTCCCACGTTTGGGGGATTTTTCGTCAGAGTTTTGAAATAGTCACATTTGACGTACTTGAGTGAACGGTCACGAGCTTCAATGAAATCCAATCGTAAATAACCTATGGCCAGTCTGACGCCGAATCTTTCACAAATCAAAATTTTCCACGAATTCGAATTTTCCTTCGATTTATTACTTTGACTTTTCTTAATCGTGAGAAAAATTGGAGCTATATAAATAACTACCACTGACCAATAAATCGGGGGGGAAAAAAAATACATAATTTTTCAACTTGTATTTATCTAGAAAATTTATTATAAAAATTTTTCTTCGAAAAGCGAAGGTTAATACCCTTAAAACGACTTCACTGTAACGATCATTACGACACGCGAAGTTCTACTGGAAAAATCGTCACCGCAGACGTCGACTCGACACTGTCGCGAGTCTCACCTCTTTGAAGCTCCGCGAGGCCAACAGCCTCTCCAGTCGTTAAAAGCCAGCTTCTTACATAACGATTATCTATCGTCTGGTCGACCCAGACTTCCTTTAGACTCGCAAATTGTCCGGAAGCGATTATCGATTATACATAATTATGCTACAGTCTCAATGTGATCTCGAGAAAAATTTATTCAATTTTCTACGTATAATTTTATCTTATTTTTTTGCACAGATGTTGAACACAATTTTATTCAGTTTATTAATTTAATTTTAATTCTGTTAATTTTTCTCAAATCGCCGTTTTAAAAGTCTTGCGCAAACAGAATTGAGAGATCTTCATCGATTCATACTGGAGTATGTACCGAGACTTTTCGAAAAAAAAATTTGCACACTCGAAACTGTTCAAGTCCTCGTGTACTCGTTACGAACGACAGATGGAGAATAGCGTGTGTATCGATCTCTCGACGTACGGCCTGCAAGAACGCCTACGCGACTGCACGGAGCAACGTGCTTGGAGCACGCGTCTCGAAGGAATTCATAAAGGCGCTAGGTTGGATTAGCGGTTCATCGTGCCGAGACATCCTTGTCTCCCGTCTGCTGGTTCTACAACTTCGACTCGCAGGAAGTCGTGGACCAGTAGCGAAGCCTCGGCAAATTATTGAGCCAGAGAAAAAAAACGAAAAGGAAATAAAAGGGAAGAGAAGAGTTCACAGAAGGGTCAATAGCGAGTCGTTTATTCGCGACTTATTATCGTCATTCGTAAAGGACACAGTCGATAAAAATTCATATAAATCTTCATAAAGAACGCATAAATTGGCTGGAGACGAATAAAGTATATCGTAATGTACCAGAGGAACAATTTGTTCAATTTTATTAATTTTACGTTTGCGTATCGGATTAATAATTATTGCCAATTAATCCTGCTAGCCGTTGAGTTCTGGAGTGGTTGCGAAACGATAATCGGCAGAGTTTCGCTCGACCCCGCTCGACGATCGAGTTAGGAACCGGATCGTAATTAGCGTGTTAATTACCGTTAAACAAATAAAGAATCGCGCGACTCGGGGAGCTCGATCACGCCCATTGCGGGCTTCGTCGCGATTGATAACCCGTTCCTTTTTATACGCGTTACTGTCAAGGAAAGAAATCATTGTAGGTCAACGACTCGCGCGATAAACTTTATTTGTAGTCGAGCGAACGTTTGAATAAAAAATAACGAAAGTTCCAACAAGGGTGTTCCGAAACGTCACATGGCAGATTTTCCCAAATTTTATTGTGGAAAATATCGTGAAAATTGATAAAGTCCAAGATCACGTGTTCGGCGACGTAGCATGGACATTGAACTTATCGACATCTATTTGATAATTTGATACTTGTCGGTTCGCGAAAAGAGAAAAAAATCGATTAGGAGATTATGACATAAAACTAGCAAAGATCCGGAAAGATTACAAAATTAGCGAAGAGTGAAATTACATTTTTGCAATGACTAGAGACGATAGTTAGAGATTCGAATATCGATAAGAAGTGTCTTCGCGATGATTCGATAATTTCGATAATGATGCAAATCGTTTAACGAATCAGTAGTAACAGAGTAGTAGAGGCAGACAATGAAAGGGGTTATCGCGTTAACGCTTTGATAAATGTACAAACGTTATATCTATTCTAAACCCCGGTATAAACATAAACGTACATTTATAGTCGATGTACAGGTGAGACTGTGTCAGGGCTAACTGATTTTGCAACACAACACTCGACTAGATTCTAATTCTACTTAATCGGAATGTATAATTATCGACTCGACGAATTTTCCGAGGTAAACTAGGACATTTTTCAAGATGAGAAACGTATATTTATAATTAATCATAAATTATGCTCTAATTTTCCTCGTTATTTACTCTAATTATTTCATTATCATGATTCATCATGATATTGTTTTCATTTCCAATGCACAATTAATGTTTATTTTTTGAATCATTTTTTTTTTTTCTTTTTTTCTTTTAATTTCATTCAGCGATCAGCTAAAATTTTATCTTTGAATTTATCGATTTTTCGTATTTACCGCTGGTTGTCCGTTCATATGCTTCGCGGCCGATTTCGGCTCGTAAGACGCCGACACCTCCTCGATGTGCGTCATGTCGGAGTATCGTAAGATCAGTCGGAAACAAGCCCGTCAACGTGCCGCGGGCCGGCGAACCAACGCGTTCTCCATACCGGCGTTCGCCATAACGGGTAGCACCCGATTCACAGTTCACTCTCGAAATTCCATCGGAGTCACTGTCTACCCGGGCGAGATGCGCGGCTTTTATCGAGTCTCCGCTACGGCACTGGGGTTCAGCACTTTTACGGGCTAGATCTGTATTCGAAATGCCAACATCGCCGTTTTGTTTGTTGTTGTGTCGCGTATATCCCCGAGATTTATCAACGAAATTGCTCGTAGATGTTATTCGAGGCGACGAACCGTGCGAGACGAGTGCACGTTATTATCACAATGTTGTAAAAAGCGATCTGATATCGGTTGAGAAGAGAATTCCCTCTTTCGAATTCGCAATTGCGATTCGCTCGGACTTTGAATTAGCGCGAAAGCCGCGAGTCGAAGGGACCGGCTGCCCGGGCGACTCACGCACACTGACTACGAGACTGGTCGCGCTGGTGGGCGCAACTCGCGCGCTCGTCTCTCCCTACCCATATCGCATAGCAACCGCTAAAAGACGACTGATAAGTCCTTGCTGCACTCGCTCAAAAATTGCTCTTCTTTTTATTTCCCCTTATCGGAGCATCGAAATCGAATTCGGTCATGTTTGACAAACTTACTCGACGTCTTGAGGTGTGTTTCCTCTTGTGTTTATTTAAGGCTGTAATTATTAACATTGAAAATAAAAATAAAATTCCACGCAGAGAAAATAGAAAAGCATTATCTCGTATAATGCACCGTGTAATGAATTGTAATTCAACAATTACGGTTACATTGACATTTTTACGATATAATACTTTGTCATTTTTTCGGGATGGAATTTTATTTTTATGTTGCGTATATCTCATAGAACGAAAGCTCGAGGCTGACCTACGTCAATCCAGAGTGTCTAGACCGATAGACTTAGAAGCACCATTTTTTTTTTTTTTTTTATTTTAATTCTTTCAACGTAATCGAGTCGCAAACGCGATCTCATCAATATTTATCGAGCTCAATCTTCCGATCGAGTCCCCTCGTAAACGACTACGCTCATTTAACCGTTTAAAGAAAATTACTCTCTGTTTATCTTCCCCTCTCTCGATATTTTCAGCCCGAAACTTCGATGATAACTCGCGGGGCTCGTAACCGCAAACCGCTCGCGCTATTTATACTTCGCGCTATTTCGGTCCGCGAGACGAAATTGTCAAAACTAGCGAGAAAAATTGCATCAAGTGGAGAGATAGAGAAAGAGAGAGTAGGGGCGAGAGAGAGGTGCAATTCGCAAAAACACGAAAAACAAGTTTCCGAGGAAAGGTGGCGAATTTTTGAGTTATTTTTTTACGAAGCCGGCCTGAATATAATCGGCTGGCCCGGCGTCTCGCGCACGGCTCGCGCGTTCACGTGAACAGCACGTGGCCGAGCGGGAGTACGCGCAACACAATACTCGCGGCAAGAGAGGCGCGCAAATGCGAAAGATAAAACTCGCCTCTCGAAGCTCCCACGACACGGTATTGAATCCTCGCACGGTTGATAAGTGATTAAGCTGAAAATAAACGAGAGAGAGAGAGAGAGAGAGAAGAAAAAAAAGACTTTTATCTTTTACTATTTTCGAACCGTCGTTTTTTCCTCCTTGGACAATGTTGCCAAAAAAAGTTATAAAAAAAAAACGTGTGATGTATTTTTTACTTTTGTACACTGTATTTCGTATTTCCTTATTTCTGCATACATGTTGTATGCTGTATGCAGTGTTTCTACATTTCCGTATTTCTACATCCCTGCACAGAGAAAAATAAATCGACCTGGACCACTTTAGAGATAAAGTAGTCAATTTAATGTAGAGAATACTTTAAATCAAGTGATCTTTACTCTTTTTTTTCTTTTAATTTACTAAATAAATAAGGTTACTGGCTTTCAGTGAATTTACTTTATTTAAAGTAAATTTGTCTTTACATAACGTGAACTTTGCTTTAATCAATGTTAGGACTTACATGAATAATAAAAATTACTTTAAATTCAGGTAATATCTGCCAAATTCTTCAACTTGAATAATAAAGTAATTGTTACTTTGAATTAAGTTTGTCCAAATACGAACCTTAAATTACGGTAAAGAAGTACTTTAATGTGGTAAAATTTACTACTTATTTTTCTGCGTGTGCATTTCAGTAGTTCTGTATTCCTGTATGACGATGATCGTGACATTTTATCGTCGAGATCACACGCGTTTTCGTAGTTTTATCATAATTCTGCAGTGAATGCCCAAAGATATTATTGAATTCGATCTAGAAGAAGATCGCATAACGCGTTCGATAAACGCGAACTGTCGCTTATTTTTGTGTGTACAGCGATGTGTCATCGATGTGTCCGATGGCTAGCGGCATTTATAGACGAGAGCAAGAAGGTCGCGACGAGGTTCACCGTTTGACGCGATCTCGCAACTATATTGTTGACAATGTGGATAACTACGGATGGCGTCTCACTGCCAAGGCGAATGTCAATGGCTGCTCAAGGTTAGCCCGAGAAGTTCGATTTTTGTTGGCGAGATTTTCGAAAATGCCGCGTTGTGCAGTTTATGCAATTCCCCGTCTACGCAGGAAACGCTGAATCGACGTGACGATTCCAGTGCGAGCCGGAGAAACCACTCCCGATAAAAGCGTTCGGGGAAGAGACCAGTTAACGTTTTCGTTTTCTCTCGTCCGGCCGCTCCTCGGTCATTGCCAAATACATACCGGGTGTACTTACGCTCGCGCTCGAGAAATTCGTATCCGCCGAGACGATGAGGAGTCGTTCCTACGAAATTTGCGTTATCGCTCTCGTTGTGTTCGCTACTGTGAGTAGGAAAAATTGTCAACAAATGATAAAAATAGCGCTGATTTTATAGCTTGCTAAATTGCATAATCGATTTTTTTTCAATTTCTGTTTACGATTTATTTATATCGGCGTTACGTCGAATCGGTGAATGTACAACGCACTCGGTAGATGGTGCCACGAATGGATTCCACGATAGCGATTCGCTACGCTGTTAAAAATTTTGAATATGAAACTGCAATTAATGATATTGGAAAAAAATCCCATTGACATTACGAAAATTTGAAAATTTATATTATTTTTGTCTTAACTTTCAAAACTTTTTTAGCAGCGTACAAGAGAACAAATATAGTAATTAATACTTGGGCTCATTGAGCGAAATATGCACTCGATATTTCAATTAATCGAACATGCAAGTGGGATTATTCGTTTGAGAGATTGAACAGATGCATGGATGCATCTCAAGATCGTGTCAATGAACTTCGAATTGTCCTTATGACTGCACGTTGCGCCCAACGAGCTCGTTAATTTTTCCCCCTCGGCCTCTCCTACTTCGAATTTACCGCTCCATTATGTCACAATTTTTAGCTCATTTGTTCAGTGCAGGATGCGTTAATTAACGATACACAATTTTAACCTAATTTGGTCTGAAACATTATTTCAATTCTTTTATTTGCGAACTTTAATGGCTAAATTATCGATAACGTATCATGCTTCGATATTTTCATTGATTGAAATCATATGCTACGAATCTAGCTCGTTATTCTATTAAATGATAGCTAAATTGCAATTCCGTTTCTGACTTTTTGCGTCAGAGGATTTATTCGATTTGTTCTATCCAGCTCAGACGCAATACGAGGTACTAAAATTTTTAATTTTAGAATTCGAGCTTGTTACTCTTCGTTGGGTATCGAATCAAATGTTCGATAATTATTTGTGTTTAACGAGTTTAATGCCTGGTACTCGCGAAGTACGACTCAAAAGGGATCTATAAAGCTCAAAAAAGACATCTGTACGTATCAATTATTTATCTTGGCAGCCTGGGAGACCCATAAAATATTTCTCGTAATTAATTTAAACCGCGAGTGAAATTACGAAGAGAGACAGAGGTAGAGAAATAATTGTGCGCGTTCAAATATAAACTCCCTAAAATAACTCGTGACTAATCATCGGTGTGCGAAAGGCGTTCTCGAATCTAGGCCGTGTTTTTATTTGTTGTTATTTTTTTACGGTAACCTAAACAATCGATTTAAATCGGAGACTCTCAAAGGCATACCACCGGGAATAGTTCGAACCTTCGCTGTTTGAGCACCGTTAGTGTCAAGGAACTGCATTCGGGTCGGCGCGATTGGAGAATTAGCAGCGTCGTTTATTGGCAACCGGGCTCACGGTTACGTCGAACCCCCAACTCGTGGATAGTCTCTCTCTCTCTCTTTCTCTCTCTCTCTCTCTCTCTCTCGAAACCCTCCTGTCTCGTCTCACGCGTTTCTATTTCGGGTGTGCAGCAAAAAGGTCGATAGAGAGCGAAATGGCAAATCGAAATAAACACGATAAGTCATGAAATTTACAATTTCCACCCCAGTTTTAAAATCGATCGATACAAGTCATCGAGTTTTTAGAAAATTCTGAAATTCATTCGGACTCGATTACTCGATATCGATTGATAAGGTAGATGTACTATTTGTGGCCACTTTAAGAAATTTCGTGTCTTTGATCAAAAGTTAAATCAACTTAATCATAATATTTAATGAAGAAAAATTAATTAATCAATTCTTGGATGTATTAGTAGTCGAATTATTACATGTATAAATTTTCAAAACTCTCTTTATTGTGAAAAAAGAGTTAAATTTTACTGTAATGCCTGTTGTACCAGTAGTGGCCATAGCACCATTTTTGATAAATTTTCAAGTGATCTAAATAATAAATTAGTGGAGCATTCCAAAAATACTATGAATGTTACACACGATTCTCAATAATTATCAGTGGCTTACTTACAAAGTCTTTCTTAAGATTTTTACTAACAATAAAAGAAATTGCTCAGATACACTACGACTCTGGTTATTTTTTTAATATTTTTCGGAAGTATATCTACTTAACAAGCATCGTGAAATGTTCATAATGACGTCAACATATCTAAAAATCGTAGAAATAAATTAAATCGTGTTATAGTAAGAATCAAATACTAAATATATCAATATGAATTACAAAACGGCCACAAGTGGCACAGTGGCCACAAATGGTACATCTACCCTATGTCTTGACGTCGCTATTTCCGCCCAAAATTTCTCGTCGAAATATCGATTTTCCGGAAAATAGCGGAATTTCGTCCACGCGAATCCGCTCGATAACTCAGCAGGGGCAATGTACGAGAAAATGCCAGCTCGGTCCAGCGGACACGTTTTTACCGGGGGTGGAGATTTCGGGGTGAACATCCACCCACGCTATCGAACGGCCCTCGAGGTGACCTTGAGTCACCGGAAAGTAGCGGGAAATGAAATTTAGCTAGCCCTCTTACGTCATAATGAGGTTTCGTATTTTTCCGAGCGAGAAGAAATTTTCGAGCGGTACGTCGAGGGGAACCCTCTAAAATCGGAAAATAGAACGAAGATCGTGCGCTGGTGCGCAGAAAAAAAGGATTACTTGAATCAAGAAAGTTATGCGGAAGAAAT
Organism: Goniozus legneri; assembly: GCA_003055095.1. Classification (NCBI taxonomy): domain Eukaryota; kingdom Metazoa; phylum Arthropoda; class Insecta; order Hymenoptera; family Bethylidae; genus Goniozus; species Goniozus legneri. Next base: position 122,596 of record NCVS01000865.1, read on the forward strand.
ATACTTTCCAACATCAAGTCATTTTTTCTTTCTTGAATAAAGAAATGAATTTTGAAAACAATAGTTGTGGATTCCTTGATCCAAGAACGTGTGTCCTTGAATAAGTCAATATAATCTTCATTCAAGAAACTATTACTCACTATTATTATTTTTAAACTATTTTTTTTTTTTATTTGAGAAATAATTATCTGAGGATAAAACAAAATAGATTTGGTTCGAGTATGGCAATACCTGATTCAAGAAAAAAAATTCTCAACTCAAGAATTTAATTTTCTACTAATATGGAGAAATTATTTTCTTGATGACGGAATTTTTCTCTCTTCCGCATAACTCTCTTGAATCAAGTATATATTTCTCGATTCAAGTGATCCTTTTTTTCTGCGTCCTCGCTATCTCGTCATGAACGGACCACGTGCTCTCGTGCACCCTAGACACTCTCGGCGATTGTTCCAGTCAGCGAGAAACGGCAATCGACGACTACTAATAATAGTCTCGATCGGAATATTCCTTAACGCGATTTTTAACCGGCGAGTTTCGCAACGCTCTCCGCGGCCCTGGACCCTGCCATCTCAGCGAGCATTGGTATCGACTTCGAGATGTCAAAAATTCTTGTGCCAAAATAAGTGAATTTGTAATAAAAAAAAAAAATATATTCAGAGAAAAATCAGGTACGAAATATAAAATTGTGAATCACGAAAAGGGAATTAACACACAATAGAGAGTAAGAGAGAGAGAGTGAGTGTTGTGAATCGTAAAACAGACACGCTTGTGGGAAGAGTGGTTACGCCGTAGAGAAAATTCTCGGAAGCCAAGGTGCGTTTGCGGTGTACTCGCCCCTGAGGTACGTCAACACGAATTACTCCTGCGAATATTGCGATTAAATTATTTCGGTACAACGGAGACTACAGCCTGACGCAGACTTCTTCCGGAATTAAGTAATCGCAAACTTGTTGTTTAAACAATTTTTTTTTTCGACGCTAATTGTCCTCAATTGGAAGCCCACGCGATTAGCGAAGAAAACACAACGAGACTCGTTTGTTGATTGTTTTCCTCGCTCGAAAATGGCGACTGACATACGTTCGATCACGAGTCGATATTGGAAGATCGGCAAATTTAGACTGGGCGCGCGCGTGCGAATGTTTCGAATCGCCGAGTCGTTCTTCAGAATGTTGCGCTGTCCGCGAGCGGCTCTCTATTTTCGTTTCGTTGGTCAGGACGGGCTGATTGAAATACGCACCGATAAAAATTCGTTCTCAAAATATTAACTTATCCTCGGAGCGACCTTTCCTGCGGATCGAGTCGAAAAGATTTCCTCTACTCTCTAACAAAATACCGACGAGCTTTCGCAGTGCCGACGCTCCTCGAGGTGACCCTGCTTGACCCGCGCCACCCTCGCCTACATCGCCTCGAGCGAAACTTACGTCACTCGGAATGAAAATGCGAAAATTATAAAACGGAAGGGCCACTGACTCTCCTAGAGCTTTCTGAGCCTCTCTGAGCTTATTTGAGTTTTTTTTTTTTACCGAGACTTACCGGAAACTCGCGAAACAAAATCGTTTCCCGTGTCTGGAACTGCCTCGACCAACCCGTCCCCGTCACAAAGAAAAACTTCACCAGGGCACCGAGAAACTCGATCTCCACTAGACTCGCGTGACGGGAGCGGGACACTCGGACGCGACGTGTCTCCGCGCCGCGTAAAAAGTGAATCTCGCGGTATTAGCGGGACCGACGCTGGGAGATTGGCAAGGACGTCCGAAGGTCGCTATTAAAGCTCTCGCATTCCCACACGCCGGCGCAAGCACCGGGCGCAAGCGCGATGCTTTTTTCGAAACTGCCGCCCGAGCTGCGCTACGACCGACGAGTCCCGCCATCTCTTGGATTATTTTTTTATCGATATATCGACGCGATATTTCGCGATTTTCTAATTTTCTTCTAATTAGGTAATTTAGATGTAATTAGTAATTATAATTGTGATTATAATGTAACGATTATCAAATAACAAATGCACTTCCTACCCTCCAATTATTAAAATTTTAAATATTCGATAAGAATAAAGATTTATGTTCCTTCCTTTTCATTTATTAATTCGAGGTTCGTCGAATATCATACGTCGCTACTTAATAATATCACATTTTATTGATGCTACAAAATATTTTTCTCAATTATTTTCCTCCTCAATTAGGATCAATTTGACGAGCTTACGTCATCTCGTTTGATGTGGTGTCAACTCTCTTTTACAATTGACACAGTTATATATCTGATTTTGTATTGGGCGCAAGGTCGGACTTTCCCTACGATCGTTTTTTGCGACGAATTATCTTATTTGAAATTATCATTTCCAATTTTATCGGTTATCATAGATAGCCGGTCAATCAAGTGACGCGATGCGAGTGTGAAAACGCAGTTTCTAGTTTTCTCTCCTGTGTGTTACAAAGAATTTCTGATTTATCGTTTCAATTCTAGACATTTGCAGCAATGCATCCGATAAAAACCCGTAGTTGTCTGTGCTTTATTTTTTTACTCAATACTTGTGTAATTGCCGATTCAACTGTACTAGAACCGCAATTGAAATTACTAAGTGTGGTATGTGTTATCCAATTTTCCAATAAATCGAAATTTTGAAAAATTATTAAAAAAGAAACGATAGGTTTTCAGACACGGTGATCGGACCCCTAGTCAAAAACATGAGATGTTTCCTAATGATCCTTACGTTAATGAAACTTTCTATCCTGTTGGACGAGGCCAGTTGACAAATGTAAGTCTTGTTAATTTTTTACCAAAGTCTCGTTCGGTTATGGCGAAAAATTTATCGAGGAGCTTACAGAAAGGCAAGACGAGGGAGTACGAACTCGGCGTGATGCTGAGGAACAGATACCACGAATTCCTCGGTAAATACTACGAATCCAGTACTTTAGTCGCGAGAAGCACGGATTACGACCGAACGATAATGTCCCTGCAATTGGTACTGAACGGTCTCTATCCACCTCAAGATGTTCAAAAGTGGAATGAAAATGTGAACTGGCAGCCCATACCGACCTATTCAGTCTCGAGCACCAACGATAAACTTCTTATGCCTGATGAATGTGCAAAGTTGGTAAAAAATTCAGTCTCGGCTTTAGTAACTTTAGTAAAATCTCAAATTAGAGAATTTTCGAAATAAATATTTTTTAATCAGTTATCTAGATGAATACTATAGAGTTCGTGAAACGCCAGAAGTACTAGAAAAAGTGAACCAATTCCGAGATTTTATGGACCAATTGACGGTGTGGACCAACAGAACTGTAAATAGCACCGCCGATTTTTATCACTTGTACCACACTTTCGCTTCCGAAGCTTCCATGGGTCTGGAGTTACCCAGTTGGTCCAAGCCTTTTTTCCCAAAAGGAAAATTGGAAGATGGTATCGTACTTGAATATCAGATCGCCAATTACAACACTCTCTTGAAGAGGCTCAATGGAGGTACCAATTATCGATAATTGAAGCCTTGTAAATATGTAATAAATTTTGTTCCAACTCAGGTCCGCTAGTAAGCAAAATGTCCGAAGACATGAAGATGGTGATCAATGGCACAATGCAAAAAGGTCGGAAATTATTTTTATATAGCGGTCACGAGTCCAACATCGTATCATTTTCCAACGCGCTCAATGTGTACGAACCACACGTTCCCGGCTATTCTAGTGCAGTTATTGTTGAATTGTGGCAACAGGAGAATGAGTACTACGTTAAGGTTGTAAACCAATTAATATTTAAATACATTTTTCATACGTAAACATTATTTAATAAAAAATTTTCTCAGTTGCTTTATTACCGAGGCGATCCACCAGTATTAACTGAACTCAAAATTCCGGAATGTCAAGTTCTCTGCCCTTTCGACTCGTTTTTGAGATTAACGAAGGATATTATCCCATCAGGAGATGATTGGAAATGCGAAAGACATGAAAATCCACGAACATAAACAGAATTCTCAAGATGGATACTTCCCTCAAATGTGTCATGAATACATTTAAATTAATAAGCGTGATCTATTTTTCACGTGTTAAAAATGAAATATTTTTGTTATCAGATATTTGTATTAAAGAAGTTTCTCATACTGTGAAGTATTTTTTCTTTGACACAATCTACTAATAACATATTGTTATGTTCAACAAATTGCAGTCAGTTGCCGATAACAGTGAATATAGTGTAAACTTATTCACCGATAACATGAATTTTTAGTAAAAGTTTCAAAATTACACACGTAACATATTGAAGTTTTCGCGAAAACAGAAATATTTCTGTTTTATAATATTTAATCCATTTAATTTTTCAACAATGATCTTTCATAAAAATATTCATATTTATTCGTATATTTTACTTATAATTTATAGCAGTACGTTACAAAGAATTTTTGCTATGAAATATGAATTAAAGTTGTTAAATGTGGTAAGTTGTAAGAAATTTGATTAAATGTAACAACGAACAAAATTGTAAACGTTTAACAGATATTCAGGCATGGGGATCGCACGTTACTTCCTAACGAACAAGCTTTCTTCAAAGAACCATACATTCATACCGATTTCTATCCTGTGGGATATGGAGGATTAACTAATGTGAGTATCGTATTATAGTAAATGTTTTTACACATTTTATACGAACGCTATATTATTAATATTATTTGCATTGTCAATAAAATTTGCCTGTGTTCAATAGGTAGGGAAAACAAGAGCGTATAACTTAGGTAAAATGTTACGCAGGAGATACGATAATTACCTCGGTGAACTTTATGTACCCCATACACTATTTGCTGTAAGTTCCGATACGGATCGAACGAAAACATCTTTACTTCTTGTATTAAGTGGTCTTTATCCACCTGTCTCGATTCAAATCTGGAATCCACTTTTGAATTGGCAACCGATTTCTACACAAACTGTCAAATTGGAACGAGACCTAATTTTTTCACCATATTATTTCAAAAGGTAATTTTCAAAAAATTTGACTACCATATTCACTAGAAATTGATTCTCAACAGATATAAAGACGAATTTCAAAAATTCGTTACATCCCCTGAGCACAAAAAAAATTTAGAAGTTTATGAAGATTTGATAAACGAATTAAATAGATTCCTAAACAAAACTATAGTAGACGATACCGATATGGATCGATTCGGAACAGCGATGTTCGTATTAAATTCGCTGGATATTGAAATGCCGAAATGGTCGATTCCTTATTATTCTAATGGATATATACCCGGCCTACTCATCTTTCAACATATTACATTGAGCGGTAACGCAAAGTTGAGAAAATTTAGCGCGGGTACGTATCGAGTTCGTGTTAAACAATGATTTCAAGTTTCTCAATTTCCGTTCTAATTATAGGTCCGTGGTTAACTCAAGTGACCAAAAATATGATGAATGCGATGAACGGAACCCAAGACAACCAAAATAAGTTATATTTATTTTCTGGACACGATGCGAATATTGCAGCAATTCTCATTTCCCTCGACATCTATCAACCACATATTCCTCAATTCACGAGTTCCATTATATTCGAACTACTTGAAAACAAAAACAAATATTACGTTAAGGTATATAATACACAATAAATCCAATGTTACGTTAAATTACTAATATCGAGATTCTTGTCCAGATTTTGTATTATTTGGGCTCACCGGCGGAGACAGTCGAAATGAAACTACCTGGATGTGAAGTATATTGTCCGTTTGATGATTATTACAAAAATGTAAAACATCTACTTAACTTGTGATTCAGATTGCGAGTAATACAAGTAACAAATAAACATGTGAAAACTCTACTCATTCGACTCGTGATCGATAAATTAATGTAGAGCAAGGTAATTGACAAAGAAAAATATCAGAACATACGTATAAAATCCAAATAGTAAGGAGAATTGAAATCTTCGTAACAGGAAGAAGTAGAACGTTCCGAAATGCACGGAATTGAGTCGTCTCGGTTTAAATGGAATTTCGAACGGGGAATCGCGATTGCGTGGGTGGGTTCGCGACAGGACCAGTACCGACCTCGTTCCAAGCCGGGTAACGAGCGTCTACTTTGCTGCCGTTGTGGTACTCGCCGCGAGAGGCGCGCGCCGTTGCGCGACGCCTATTTCGCGCGTGTCGCAGATTATGCCGCATTGCTACGGGCGCGAGAGGCGGCTCTCGTATCGGCCGTCGTCTTCGATTCTCTCGGCATGCCCGTACGACCCGTGCCGCGCGCTCATACGGATAAGGTGAAATAAAAACAACTCGCTGGAGCGACCAGTCGTATCCCAAGCGACGATAGAAACCTCCGGGGAGGGGGGGGGGGGGGGCTCGGCTCGGGAAAAATTTCGCGCGTTTATCAAAGAGGAGCGATTCCGACGAGTCGACAGAGCAGTGAGTGCGCGGAGATTTGTCGAGGATAAAAATTAATCGAGGGTGCGAGGCGACGTAAAATGGGTCGACGAAGACGTCGACGACGAACGGTGAAAAGCTGACGATCGGTTTTTGAGAATTTCGAGCTTTCGGTACCTGATCGAATCACGCGTGTCGATCATGAACGTGCGCAGGCTGCCCGGTTTCATGTACCATTACAAGCTCATCGCTGGCCTCGTCATCGCTACGATAATCCTGGTGGTCTACATGCTCTTCCACTGGGGCATCATGTGCACCAATCTAGCGGCTTGGCGGCACGTGTCCACCGTGGTGAGTGTCCTCTGCTCTCGCTGTTTAATAATTCACTCGCGGAGATTGTCAATTCAGTTCTAGAGTTCGGACTTTCGATAGGTCGATACGAATCGACGGGATCACTCGCGATGTCAGCCGGCAACTCGAGAGGAACACCCTTGGGGTGACCTTTGATATTTAGCGGTACCTCTCCTCCCTCGCCATCACCCTCACTCTCTCTCTCTCTCTCTCTTTCTCGCTCACTCTCGACCCAGTCTCACCCTCGAAATTCTCGGTCGATAAGAGGCTTGCATCAGTTTGCAGCACAAGAACATTCGTCTACCTTTCTCTATCCGCGTGCCATCCCACACACGCGAG
>NCVS01000865.1:129665-151492 GCA_003055095.1 Goniozus legneri
GACGCACTCCGCACAATTTTCACCACTCGTCGCGCGACTTGTTCTCCCTTCGTCCTTCTCTCTCTCTCTCCCTCTCTTGCTCTCCCAGTTTTGTGGGGAAAAAAATGGATATTCCCTTTCGCGTTTGGCTATCGACGAGTTTCCGTTGCGCCGCACGTGCGCGCCATGGCCATGCATGGGACGGCGGATTCGCGAGCAGAGAACAGCTGGCGTGCTCCCTATCCTTTGACCGACGCACCACAGGATCCGCGCACGGAATCGGGAGGGTGACGGGGAGAGAGAGAGAGAGAGAGAGAGTATTCGGACTCATGGAGGGGTTGCCAGAGGAGTGGGGGGGGGGCGAATCCAAAAGAACGCATCGTTTAAAATCTTGCAATTACCGCTCGTCTCAATTTAATCGCAAAAAAAGGAAAACAATAAAAAGTCATCACCAAGTGACTCTGACAAATTGATATCGTCGTAAGAGAAGTCCTATTCACGACCGAGAATGCAATTTAATTCTAGACACGGCATTACAGCGGGTAATAACGCGAATTGATATATTACGTAATAAATCGCGAGTGACTCGAGGCCAGGAGAATCTCAGAAGACGTTTCGTATCGATCGGTTTTCGAATCGAGTTTGAGACACCGAATATTCGACAACGGGAGGACAATTTTGTCCAGCCAACTGAATGTACACTGTCGAAACCATATTTTGACAGCTGGATCCAGCATCTTTTTTTCCCACTGAAAAAAAAGTATTTTTCTACCTAGAATATTGCTCCTTATTGTAAAAATAAAGGTATTCTTATTTTAACAATACCAAAATATACTATACATAAGAATAAGTTTATTGATTTTGAAAAAATTTGGTAGATATTGTTGTTATTAAAATACTAAAATCAATATGGCCGACTTAACCTCGCTTGGTCAACACGGATTAAAACGAACCATGAATTTGAAATAATAACAAGTAATATAATATATTTATATTCGTATATTAATTTCATTTATAAGCCATTATTTATGTTATAAATAGTAGAGATAAAATTTGCCTTAAAATACAGTGGATGCTACAAAGAGTTTAGTTTTAGTCCCGCTAAAAACCTTGGTATTTTGAAGGGTAAAATACCAATATTTTTAAATCTAAAATATTTAAGTAAAAGTATACTGCGAACAAGAATACTCGGATAAAAAATATTCTGTATTCTGAGTAGAAAAATACTTTTTTTTCAGTGGCAGAAAAGAAATCTCATTTTTATAAACAATGCATTCATTCCAGAATATTATGTCAAGAGAATAAATTTTTAGTGCAGGAATCAGAAGCAGGGCACGGCACTCGGGATCCTCTGCGATCCGCTGTGCACCGAACGCGGCATTCACTCCGTGGTCTGCGAATCTCTGCACGCCGGCAAGGAGGCGGTATTCTCGGCTCACTGGGAGACCACGAGATTGGTCTTCAAGTCGGCTGTACTGAAGTCCTACAAGGACGAATTCGAATCGCTGTTCTGGGTGGACGCATTGGGGACCAAACGCTATCCGACGGAGGACGAGTTCCTTAGGATGATCAAGGACCTCGTATTCCTGAGACTGAACGCCACGCTGTCCGAGCATCAGCTGAACCGATTCGCGCGTCTCAGAACTCACCGAGTCGAGGTGGATCCCGAAAGACGCCAGTTGGAGATGGAGAACGTGTGGCTGCTGCTGCAGCAGAACGAGTACTTAGTTATACTTTTGCACGAGGATCGAGATGTTTTTCCTCAACTCATCGGTTAGTTATGAAAAATATAAAGAATTAGCCTACAATCAATCAAGACTTGTCAAAATTTATTTTCTGTATTGGGGGAAAAAAAAGCTGTCGAGCCAATTAAACATGCATTCATATACTGCCGAGTCTAACGAAATAATTGTTAAATCAATCGATAAATTTTTCACTCAAAATATTTTGATTTAACAAAATAGCATCTTGACAGAATATGATTGCATACTAAATTGGTTCAATAATATTTTTCTCAGTGTATAAATAAATCGATTGATATAATTAATTAAACTACTTGACCTGTTCAGGTACCTGTGGAACCTTCTACGCGGTCGAGTACGTGCGACCGATCGAGACCCCAACAACCGTACTAGCCCTCTCGGACACCAAGCCGGAGTGGGCCAAGCGTCTGAAGCTAGCCGTCATGATCCTCGACCTCCTCGAGGAACTCGAGAACAGCTTCGCGGAGCCCTTTCACCTCTGCGACGTGAAAATCAACCATTTCGGCTTACCGATCGGCGGCCAGAGGCTCAAATTTCTCGATCTCGACGGGGTCTTCCCGAAAAGCATAATCGGTCGCATGACCTCCGACAACAAGCCCTGCACAAAGCACGAGGAGTGCGATTACTTCGACTGCAGGTCTCTGTGTTCCGAAAACAAGCGCTGTGAATCGCCAGTCGTTAATAACAATTTACAGGTATGTGCTGAACAATAAACAAAAAAAAAACAAGCAATTAAAAAAAAAAAATGTAAGAATAAAATGACACGTTGCAACAATAATTCTACTGTGAGCGCAGATCGTTTGCGAGAAAATATTTCTTGGCTGGACACTCTCCGGGACCATCATTATACCGGGACTGCTGATGTCTGAGCACACGACGAGCACCCTGGCTGTACTCCTGCGACAGTGCGCTAACCCAGCTGGCGATCTTACGCGATCGCCGCGAGCCGCTGTTCCGAACAATCTGAAAACACGTTTGTACAATATGCTGCACGATATGGAACAGGAACTTAGCGCGACCTTATAGCATTTTTCTAGCTAACTCGAGTGATATGAATTACGAGCTGTGTAGATCGTTAAAAATGTAAAAATTAATGCGCGGAATATTATTTTTTATAAATTGCGTTTTTATTGCTTAATAGATTTAGAGAATTATTTATTGCGTAATATACAAATGTAGGGATACATAGAGTACTTCGATTTATATTTCGACATAACACGTTAAGATATAATACCATTATTGTAATAATGGCACACGCTTTAATATTTATCATCATTAGGCAACTGATAAATAAATATATAATATTCATTTTTTTACTTAGTACTTTATATTTATATATAGATCGAAAAACAATGGATCAAAACGATAATTGTTAATTACAACATAGTTGTTATGAAAATTCAATAAAAAATTTTACATAGTGTAGAAAAAAATGAGTTTATCATTTTGGCTACGAATACCTGTTATCGTTTGATCGAAATTACGTGATTAATAAAATTTAAAATTACGAGTGTCGCGTGATTTAATGGTGCGCTTTCCTCATTCCTTTGTGTCGACCGAAAATTCGGCCGTTCCTTCAATCTAATACGATTTGTACACATAAGTGGCGCGTGAATCGCGATCGCCATAATACATAACCATATGATAACGGTTGAAGTTCAACCGATGCGGTTTTTAATTTTTATTATATGATTTCGACATTCATTTGCATAAACTATAAAAACAATAATCAAGCTGCATGAAATGTGGCGTGATCCTACAGACACAACGTTTCGAAAACCAAGAAGAGCTAGAGGAACTCCTGCTTATAAAACAGTTAACCTTATTTGCTTTGGCGCAGTTTCACTGTTAACTGCATTTCTTGCCTCTACCTAGTAAGCCTTTGATTTTCATTTCATACATCAAATTTCGATTCGTGTAATTTTCAGAATAAAAGAAATGATATTTATTTTTCATAATGTTATATTAAACTGAAAAATCCGATTGTAGTTATCTTCTTAAAGGACGATACGATAGACCGATAGAACCAAGTGAATACGAATATGAAATTCAAGAGCTCAAAGCCAGACAGAAAGCTATCTTAGGTAATGCTTTAATGATTAAAGTTGATGAAATGCTCGCTCAGAGGAGAAGAGAAAGGGAACAGAATAAGAAATCTGAATAAAATCAACGTAGAGGACTGGTAATGGACTCTCATAGTTTAAAAAAATATAATTTAAACAGGTACAAGTATAAAAACTATTCTATATTTTAAACTTGTATCATTTAAATTTATGATACGAAAATGTATATTTGGCTCGTCGATTAAATGTACATAGTTTCTAAATTTGTCGTTTTAATGAAATCCTGACAACGACATCTCATTGTTTTATCATTTTCCAATTAGGGTAAGAAGTTTGTCTACTTTATCAGAGCCGGAAAGCCGTGATATTTGTTATAACTCTGATAATATAAAAACAGAAGCAACCTCGACTCTACAAAATTCGTCGCAGGACGACGATACTTTAAGAGATTTCAAATCTCCAAAAATATTATCTTCCACTTCGAGTCTAAAATTAATAATAAATAAATCAGTTCCTCGTTCAAAAAAGAAAAAAACAAAGTCATCGTCTAATAAAACACACGAATTGAATAAAGGAACTGAGAAAGCGCAGCCAACGATTGAATCATCTTTTTTCAAACCAAAAGAAGATTCATTGTCGGAAAATACAAAAACAGCACCAGTTTGCCCGCTTTGTTTTAAGATCTGTAAAGATGAAACTTCTCATACTTTACATATAAAGAGCTGTGCAGTGAAAAATAATGTATCAACGAAAAAATTATTAAATGCTATAGAGCTTCAACAAAAACAAGCTCGAGAAAGAGAGTTGTTAGGATTGTTGAGTGCACCTATAATACAAAACAATAAAAACAAACCACCTGTACGAAGAAAGGTATGTTTTAACAAATCTTATAATCTTGAGATATATGTTACAATATAATTTCCTATTGTACATAGCAGGTATCAACAAATGACGCCGATCTTGAATTAGCCGTAGCTCTTTCTAAATCGTTACAAGAAGCTCAACAACTTGATGAGCGGGAAGATATTGAAATACACATTGGAATTAAAGAATCTTTAGGATTTAATACAGAGGGAGACAAAAAGACTCTACAAGGATTTGGATTTACTACCAACAGAAATATTGTTGAAAGTGGTACAACAATAAACAAAACAAGAAGAAGTATGTGATTAGTATTTATCTATATACTTTATAGTGCCAAATGGAAAATCTATTCACATTATTATTATAAATAGAAAAATTGTGTGGATTAACTATTCTGCAAACACGATCGCAAGAGGAAAGAGATCGTCTTCTAACAGAAAAAATAGCCGAAGTACTAATAGGGAACGAGAGCGTGACGCAAGTGCTAAGCGAAGTTCATAGTTCAAATTCATGTTCTAAAAAAAAATTGATTATCAAAAGTCGTTTATTAAAGGAATTTTACAGAAATGTAATATCTCAATCGTAATTATAAAAGATTTTTTTATGCTCATCTTCACATTTTCTTACAGAAGAATAAATTATGGGATAGAGCAAAATTAACTCCAACTCAGAAAAATTTTTACGTGCCTGATTTAGTCGAATACATCCCGCCAGTTGACACTAAATATTTTGATGAACAAGTAGTAAGTATGTTATATTGAATTCATCTTAATGATCTATTTATTAACATTATAATCGTAGGATTTTGAAGTGGCTGAGAATCTTATAACTGATCCAACAGACAATATGGATACAGAACAATGCTTAAAAAATTTTGCTGGTGAACTTAAAACGAGTGAAAATTCAAGGCTTTCTCTAAACAAAGAGAAAGATTCAATGAGTAATGCAATGAATAACACATTCTGCAATAATGTGATAGTAGACTGGAGAAATGCAATAAATTCTAGTTCCGCGAGCGACATTATAATATTTGTTAAAGATGATCGCCATGTTTGGGCGCACAAATTAGTTTTTTATGTACGTTGTTCAAATATTTTACTCGACATTTCCTTGAATAATAATCCTAAATTTTATTCTATAAAAGAAAAAATCTGCTGGACTGATTTTACATACGAAACAGTCTTAGCTTTCTTGGAATTTATATACTGTGGATCAATAGAGAAGGTTTCATTTTGTTTAAATGACACAAAAATATTATCTGAACTCAGATCTCTAGCAAGAAAATATAAAGTTAGAGATCTATTTACTTATTTAAGAACAAATGAAGATCAACATGAGGTTGTTTTAATAACAAAAAATAATGAGAATATTGACAATGAATGCATTAGAGACGATGATAAAATACAAACATCAGAATCAAATGAAAAAGTAGTGAACGTTGATGATAATGAAATCGATGAAAACGTACTGTACAAAGCTCAGAATATTAGCTGCGATACTCCAGAATTAAAAAAGGCAAAGGATAGTTTTGAAATGTGTTTAGAACCAGGAAATGAATCTCCTGATATTTTCGATGATTCCACAAACATTAGTTTTTCTTCACCAAACCTTAACACAAAATCTGACAAAAATTTAGAAACTGATATAAATTTGTCCTTAACGCCGAAAACACTGGCAAAACAAGTACATAGTTTTTCACAATTAGATACGCCTAAATCTAGTAAAGAAAATACTAGTAAGTTGAAAAAACATAAGAGTGAACTAAGTTATTTTATAGAGAAATTTAAAAGGGCGAATGAAAATTCAGCGCTGGATTCGCCTATAGAGATAAATTTAGAACCGTGTCGAAATCCTTTTATTAAAACATCTGAAACTGATAATATGAAATTTGTAAATGATAAAAACGAAAAAGTAATTGAATCTATTTCCGACGAGAGTTGCACTGAGGTCGAGTGTAGTGAAACTGAAATATCCGTTTATACAAAGTATAAAACTACTCATACTGAAAATAGTATAGCTAATTACCGAAAAATTATGGAAGTTCCACCACAAAATACTTCTGTTTCAAAAACACCAATTCATGAAAATATTGGAGAACGTAATTTACAAACAAGCAACACAGATAATATACAGCCCACTATTTCAATTTCATCAGATTCTAATTCTAATTCGTCAACTCAATCTATGCACAAGTCGTCAAAACTTCCTAACGATTTTGACTTTGAAGATATTAATTTCGAGAGTACTGAAGATTTCATTCAAGAATTTAATCAGGATCTTAATTCAGTTCATGAGGTACATAACAGTCCAAACAACTCACTTCATAACGTAAGTACACTCGGAAATGATCCTGCAAAAAATGGTCAATCCGATAAGGAAGTCACTGAACTTGATGAAATTGTGAACCAAAAATCATCAAATGAATTGGAAAAAAATGATATTGTCCAAACTTTGAGAGTTGATAGTGCGAAATCTTCTCCTGAACTTAAAGATGCAGAATATGATATTTTTGAACAAGAAATATTCATTGAAAATGCCTATTTAGATTCACCTGTAAGAAAGATAGAATCGAACATTTATTCGAGTGAGACTCGTTATTCTGGTCAAGTTGATTCAAATAGAGAAGAAGTTCACTCACTTACAAGATGTAATGCTTTCATTCCCGAAGGTATTAAGTCGCCTGTTAAAAAACAAATGACCAGATCAAAATCTGATAGTTCAACAGAGAGCACTTATCAAAAATTAAGAAAGAGGTATAAATGCATAAAAAAAAATGTTACTCCACCTCCCAATTACAGCTCAATGACAACTCCAGAACTTAATGTATGTAATTTAACCATTTTTTCTAAGTTGTAATTATATTAATCATTTAGTTCCAATAATAAAGAAACATATTTGCAGGCAGAAATGGATAAATATGGTTTGAAAAGACAAAGAAGAGATCGATCAGTGAAACTTTTGTCTCACATTTATAACGAAACACACCCTTTAGTATCTGATGTTTCTAGCAGTGAAGAAGAGGTACAATCAAATAAAAGAGCTCGTAAAGATATCTCTTCTGAAGACAGGTGAGATTACTGAAAAAAGGTAATTGAAACATTTATTTCACTTTGTTTTACTTTGTAGATGAAAAAATTCGTTGTTGCAGATACCAGGAAATTGAATTGATAGAATTAGCTACGGATACAGAGGAAAATGATTCTGATGTGGAAAAAGTGAAAATCCAAAAAGCTTTCTTCAGATTTTTGAAAACTGATCAAGAATTGTATAATAATGTTTTGAAGTACAAACCTATAAATTTACAGTATATACATGATTCATTAAAAACAAGAGGTTTTAAATGTAAAATCACTAGTTTGATGGATTTTTTGAATGAAGAAGTATGTATTAACTTACATAAATCTGTTGTAAATAATTTTAATAATTGTTTTTACAATTTTAGTGCATTACCTTCACTGCCCCGGACAATTCCGTAAAAAAGAAGAAACGTTAAACTTTAAATCAGAACTGACTTGAAATGCATGATTAAAAATATTATTTATTTTCTTAACTGTTATTAATGTATAATAATTTTGCTATAATAAATTTGCCATTTATTAAACACAACTTCCTCCAAATACCATTTATAAAAACATTTAGAAAGATTACTATAACTTAATATTTATTTAGAAAATTATTATTGTCTTATTGTAAAATTGACTCCATATTTGCTACATAAATATTCATTACAATGAAAAATGATTCCTTCCAAATAATCATTTTATGTTTTTTAATAGAATTTCATAGAACGTGGAATGAAAAAATCATGAATACAAACAGTTTCCATTTTAAAAAGAAATTATGTGCTACGAGCGATCAATGCATTCTTTGTTGGTTCAAGAAATTCTTCAACAATTGCAGTTACCATTTCAGCTAGTGTATCTTTTAGTACATTTATATCTCTACAAAAATTAAATTTTATTAATATTTTGAATAACAATACACTGAAAAATGTATTACATTACACTAAGTTACATTACATTAAGTACACTTACTTTTCTACCGGTGAAGCACATAATTCACTATAATATTTAATCTTTGGTTCAGTTCCACTTGTTCGTAAAGTTATTACTAGCCCATTTTTAAATGTAAAAGTTATCATCTGACTTGACTTAGATACAGGTAGCACAGCCTTATTCCCAGGTTTTGTATTATCATATCCTGTTGTGAGATCACGAATCGCTACTATGGTATATTTTCCTCCAAGAATGCTTGTTGGGTACTGAAAATAAAAAAATAATCAGAAAATCAATAAAAAATAAAAATATATAATTTGTTTCAGAATAAAATCATTAAATATTGAAAAAATCTTACAGACTATCAACTTTCAAGTTGTTATCAAAATATGGTGTAAGATGATAAAGAGATTGAACAACTGGAATAGCTAGACCAGCAAGTAAAAAAGAAGGAACCAGGGTTAATGTAGCAATTACAAAATTCATCCAAAATTTATAAATGACAACATTTCTCGACATTTTAGTCATTGTTGTTCAAGATCAAATAATATCACAAAAAATATTAACCAAACTACTCTTCAAGACACTATATACACAATGGGGCACATGCTTTTACACTCATGATTTATATGAAGGCAATAAGTAAATCATGAATTGAATTATAAAGTTTAATGATTCCATATATTGTTTAAATAATGTGAAAACGGCACTATTAAAAAGAGTTAATCAAAAGTTATCTTTTCTCTTAATGATTGAAAAAAATTCAATCAATCGATATCAATATCAAATATACGCGGTATAACAGAGATCTAAACTGATAATAGTTAGCCAGAAGGAACTAAGATCCTATACCGTCACTGACGCTATGTGCCAATCGTTTTACGTTTAAATGTTAGTGTGGTCGTACTTGTTGACCTTGCACAGGTATATATGCTATTACATCGCTGCACGGAAAAATATAGCTTTTTTTCACTCGACACAACAAAACGATGACTAAGCAATTAATAAGCATAAAATTACGGTAAAAAATGCGCATCCATTTTTGTCATTACAATGTTACAAACATACCAGCCGTTTTTTGAAATTAAATATACATTTAAGTTTTTCGTCGACGTCATTCAACAATTTTTTAAACAATTATATTTTTTCTTATCACAACCGACATTGATCTTTTTTTTATGACAAAAACAATACATGACAATCTTTGTATAATAATTATGTAAATGAAAAAATAGAGACATAATAATGAAAATAATAAAATTTCTCACCGTATTCTCTATTTCATTAAAATTCCTCAGTCTATCAAAAATTTTTTTAATTGTGTTTGCCTCATAACAGATCCAATAAGAATTTTCACTTAAATGGCGACCATATCTGAGAAATAAATATTTTCAATTAGGGTATTTTTCAATTATAAATTCATGAATATTAAAAACCAGATCAAATGAACTTACTCGTTGTATAATTCTTCTAATTTTTGTTTAAGTGTGAGACCCATAGTTTTTAAGTATGCAGCCATTTCAGCTACACGTACTGCAGCACTTACACCATCTTTATCGAGAACAGTGGAACCACACATGAATCCTATCGCTTCTTCATAAGCAAAAAGAACATCTTTGCCTTCACTGAGTAATTCCACAGATTTATTACCCATCCATTTAAATCCTGTTAGTGTTTCCTTTGAAAAAAAGGAATAGAGATAGTTTCAGAATTATTTTTTTGTCAAAAATATCTAAAAGTAATTTTTTTTTTTCTAAAACAAACTTCATAATTAAATCCTTCTTTCTTAGCCATTGATGCCAAAATTTTACTTGACACTGTTGAAGATAACATGTAAGCATTAGTTATATTAGCATTGGGTTGGGATGCTCTATAAATATGAAGCATCCACCATCCTAATAATGCACCTAATTCATTGCCAGAAAATACATGCCATTGCCCACTGTCAATAAACAAAAAATGTAACAAATTAATCATTCATTTCACATAATAATGAACTGAAAATTCAATATTTACTTTTCAGTCTTTTCAGCACATGCCAATCGATCTGCATCAGGATCATTAGCAAGAATGACAGTTGATTCATTTTCATTAGCTGTTTTAATACTAAGATTGAGAGCGCTCTTTCCTTCTTCTGGGTTTGGAAATTTAACTGTTGGAAATTCTGGATCTGGTAGTTTTTGTTCTTCAACCGTAACGAATGGCTGTTTTTGAGAAATAACAGAAATGAAATTAATTTATACTAAAAGATAATATATTGTCAGAATGCAATTTACCTTAAAATTGGCAATTTCAAATGCTTTAACCAAATAGTCATATCCAACTCCGTGCATAGCAGTATATGTAAATTTTAATGAAGTATTTATGTTGACTTCAGGGTACAAAACATTTTTTTTCAAATCATTGAAATATGAAGTAGACAATTCTAATAAAGGATCTTCTAATAAACTATTATTATATATTCCAGATATATCCCACGAACTTTCTAGGGGTTCTAAATTTTCCAGAATACTTTTTTGTATTTTCTTATCGTGTGGAGGAATAATTTGGGCACTGTTTTCCCAATAAACTTTATATCCATTATCTTCTTTTGGATTGTGAGAAGCTGTTACCATTATTCCAGCAGCACACTTGTATTTTAAAACTCCATAAGGGATGAATGGTGTTGGACATACTTTTGAAAATAAATATACTTTGATGTTTTCAGCCATAAAAATAGCAGCTGTCAATTCAGCGAATCTAAAAAATTTTTAATTTCAATAATAGCAAAATATAAATAATTTTAATAAATGATAAAAATGAATATAAAACCTTTTGCTATTATGACGTCCATCAAAACCAATTATAACCCCCTTCTGTTTTGCGTTGGATACAGACTGCAATAAATATTTGGAAAATCCTTGGCCCGTTTGTACAATCACCAAATCATTCATTTGACTATATCCTGGTCCCATACAACCTCTTAAACCAGCAGTACCAAATTCGAGCCTCTTAGAGAATAATTTTGACAGAGTGTTCATGTCATTTATATGTACATAATTCATAATCTCTTTTTCAGCTTCTACATCCTATAATTAATGAGGAAACAGCTTTCATAATGTAATAAAAATTAATATTATTAAAAACAAAAATTTATAAATTACCTTATTCCACTGTAACCATTCATTGATTTTTTCGTCGAGAAGCGAATCGCCAGTATTCACTTTCTTCAATGCCATTATGAACAAATTTAATATTTTCTTTAATTAGATCCAATGATGCACTGAATACAACAAATCAAATAAATTATGTGAGTAAAAGAATATGTAAACATACAGAGATGATGTAAAATAAATCGTTATATTATATTCTACGAGCACGATTCTTTACGAAGTGCGAATTTTCACGCAACAGTTTAAAATATCATTTTAGTCTGAGATTAATACCAGCAGAACGATACGGTCAGCAACAAAGTGATTTCTTCACTCGGGCTCGGGTTATCTTATTTAAGCAAAACACCGGCAACCTTCGCGGTCTATTCCATTCTGAACAATAACGATTTATTTTTTACACCTTGTCATTAGCTTGTACATTTATATTCATCATTTATATAATTACATTCAAATAATGTGCAGTTGTACAACTAAAAATATCGATCGTTAATCGGAAAATAATTACCGAAATTATTCTTTGTAGTTAATAATTTTATTAACGCTATTTCTTTGGTGTTTCTAAACCACTAACGATACAAGAGAGTTAAATCATTTTTATCAATATATGCGTGGCCTAGCTTTAATATCGCGTGCGAAAAATAAGTCAACATTGATAGGGTTGTATTTCGATAATAAAATGCGGGAAATATATACCAAATTTAATCGCATACACCGCAGATCCAATCGCAACGTTAGAAGCTGTCTTGATGGCGGGGACAGTGACGTATGCGTGACGTAATACGTGAACGAGGGACAACTCTGAAGTTTGAACTGTCAAGCGAAAGCGAATAGGTGGATGAACGTGCGATCAGTCGCTCGAAATCGCTCGATTTTTCTAACCGAAAAAGAATCGCGATAACAATCTGTCTGCGTATATGGCTTAGCCGATACGTGGATAGTGCTCGAGCTATAATGTCGAGTCAATACTTAACCGTAATCATGAGGATCGTCGACAGGACCAATGTCGTTCGCGAAAAATAATTTTCATTTAAACTCGTACGTTGAGTACAAAACTAACCTATTGAAAGAGCTGCAACGTGCCGGTACAACTACAGTACGTCAACTCTTTCTACCGTTGATCCGATGAAGTTTTACGTCCCGAAAGATATGATGGATTAACATATGTTAAATGTACTTATCGCACTCGAAGAGAAATTTATCTACGCTATCGGGTGTTCGAGAAGGTTAGTTTTTCTAACTCGTTCACTCGCAAACATTGTTTCATAACTCTTTAAATTGTTCGATTTTACGAGTATTTTATGATAATTGTATAGTTTGTAAACTCCTATTGCCTTCGTCTTGTGAGATATATTTTGAAATTCATTAAAAAATATTTTCTAGTTACATCTGATTCAAAATGGATATTGGAGTAGTTAAAATTGCAGAGGATAGTGATTTCGAAAAATTAAAACGTTTGTACGATGATAATAATGACTGGAAATTGGATTACAATAAACCAGATTTGTCAGTTTGGACTAAATCCGTCCCAGGAATAAGTTTCAAAATGGTCAAAGTGAGTTTCTTTTTAAAACAAATGTTATTGTAGGTATAATTTTTGTAAATGTTACAGATTAGAACACGATTTCCAGATGTTTTGCCAGAAACATTATACGATGTGTTACATGACCCTGAATACAGAAAAGTATGGGATACTCATATGATTGAATCGAAAGATATAGGGTTCTTCAATCCTAACAATGATATTGGTTACTACTCCAGTAAGTATTTAACTTTAATATTATATTGTATTAATTTGCATATCAAATATCATAAATTTATTTTAGTGTCCTGTCCCACACCTCTAAAAAATAGAGACTTTATATTGCAAAGATCCTGGTTGGACACTGGCATGGAACAGTTGATATTGAATCATTCGGTTTACCATAAAAATTATCCCCCTAAAAAGCACTTTGTTAGAGCAACTTCATATTTAACTGGTAAGTTAAATGAAAATAAAGTAAATTTTGTTCAATTATCAATTTGATTCTCTTTTGTTAAGGATATATTGTTAGACCTTCACGTAATGGAGATGGATCTGAATTAGGATATGTTTCACATACTGATCCTCACGGAAAGTTGCCTGTCTGGTTGGTCAACAAAGTTACACAAATATTGGCCCCAAAAGTAAGAATTTTTCTATGATTTACTATTTTTAAAAATCTTTTTTGATTATATTTAAACTCAATCATTTGTGCTCATAGTTAGTAAAAAAGTTACATAAAGCATCAGTTGAATATCCAGCTTGGAAATCATTAAACAAACCCAATCATAAACCATGGCATTATCCTGAACAGATAACTGCCCCAAGAATAAAAATTGAAGAGGTATTTTTGAAACTTTTTATAAACATATATATTTTAAATATTTAAAAGTTGCATTAATCAAAACTGAATATATTTCAGTGTGTGAAATCTGTTGAAGAAAAAAATTCAAAGAATCATTACAGTGATGAGACAGAATGGAGAGAATCCAGTCTTGTAGATGACGAATAGTCTTTTATAGGCAGTCTACAGGTTTTGAGAGAAGGTATGTTTAGAATGAATTGTATTAGTCGCCTAGTTCTAGTATTGTAAGATATAGCAAACAAGCTCTTTATAATTGGTTATGCATTCAGAGGAGTAATTCAGTATTATAAACTATAACAACAGAATAAGAATGACGATAACGAGAACAATAAAAATAGAGATATATCATTTGGAATTTATGCAAATTACAAAAAAATGAGTTATCTATTAGTTAAATACCAAAGACTTTATGTGAAATAAGTTGAAGTTTCTTTAGAAAAAAAAAAAATTACACAGTTACACAAATTTTGAAGAAAAGATATCATTCTACTATGCAGGGTATGTTTTCTATCTACAACTTATCACTATCTTCAATATAATTAATAAAAATTTCAACATTTCACAATAAAATATTTTATTTTATAAAGATTTTTAAACTATATAAAACAGACTTTTCCGTTTAACGGTATTCATATAGCAAGCGCATAAAATATAGTAACGCTGTTTAATTTACAACTTAAAAGACTAAATAATTGTTACAAGACCGCCGTTAAGTGCTTCTTTATATTGAAAAACATTCAATATTTAATTGATGCTGACATAAACTTATTCTTATAATTGATCTAGTTATTGTAACAGAAAGTATATAATGTAATGAAAGTTCAACTATTTATATTACATTTTCAATGTTGTTGCTTATTATATACATTGGAAGCAATGATTATATTATATGTTGCTTGATAGTAAATATTTTATAACATTCAATGAAGGCAACATAGTGCCACACGTTAGCTAATCAAGTTTTAACATTTAAATCACCGATCAAATTATTTTGGTCATCTCAGTAAGATTAATAATTTAAAAACGGAAATAAAAAAATTTTAATAGCGAAACTCACAATGTTATACCAAAGTTCAGATAAAATGTGTTCTGTGTTTTAAACCATTTTACTTATCAATTATAACAGTAGAAACTGAATTATAATTAAATTAGTTAATTGTATAAGTTTTCAATTATGGCATTCTAGTGAAACATACAATCATGAAATAACGTTTAAACTAATTCAACTTTACTAGATAAACTGCAAATAATGTTCATAATTGTAAGTAGCTGGACAAAATATTTGATACGAAGATATAACAAATATTTTGTACAGGTCTGTTGAAGTACTTAAATCGCGTTATGCGTGTTGAAGATGGTGTTCAATGAGAGTACAACTTACTTGATTTACGATCTCTATATGTAAACTTAGGGCAGAATTGTGTTAAAAGTGGCTGTGTACATTCTTTCAATGACTTATTAAAAATTGTAAAAAATAGTTAACTTCTTATCGATCGTACTTATTGGATCGAATTATTAAAAGAATATTGTTATGAAGACAATTTTATCTTATTTAATATTAAATATCTCTACACTGCTTTCTATATGTGAATTTACATATATCAAATCGATCATATATATGTATGCAGGACACAAGAAGATTAAACAGTTGATAATAAATAAGATAATATTTGTTTAAGTAAAAATGTAAGATATACTAAAAGTATTACAAATTATCAACTTATCTGAATCTGTTCACTAACGATAAAATCATTTGGTTTTATTAATATCAATATCTGAAATTATATATTTGAATTTTTTAGATAGTTTTTATAAATATTAAAGAATTTTTAAGCAATTTCTATATAATGTCGATAGAATGTTTAAGTATTTATCTATTCTATATGCATTACTTTGCTTTCACATATTCTATTAATATATTATTACTGTTTTAAATAATCCACGAAATGAATACAGGTCTTCGATACTATGAATTTGCCAATTTAGAGCATACTACTGTTTTAATATTTTGTGATATTTAATAATAATCAGTCATTGGATATTATTCCGTTTTCATGATATCTTTTAACAAGATTAGAATTTCAACGTATAAGAGGATATAAAATATCTTAAATTACTGAATTTTATATTCAATTACTAATTATTATACACATATTGAATTTCTAAAAAATTTAACATTAGATTTACGGATTGCGTAATCGTGATATATACTCGGCACAAAAATTAACAGATCACTTGTCATTCTGAAACGGCTGTGTCTCGGTTCAAAACGATCAAATCGAATCGAGCAAATGATCGTTTTAAAATTTGAATCTTTCTCTTTAAAATGATTTTTTGTTCGATTCGATTCGATCATTTTTAGCCGAAATACAGCCGTTTAAAAATAACGAGTGACCCGCCAGTTGTAGCATAGAGTTTATGTTAAACTTTTTAAGAAACCGTAATGGTATTACTTAGATTTTACATTTAGCATCTTCACTGGTTCTTATCCATTTTACTATGCGTCTTGTAAAATAAATATGTTAAACAATATTTCCGTGAAAATAAAAATTATTTCTTTTAAGTGTGCTGAATTGACGCTTGTTCTTGGAGGTAAGTATAGTATACGAAATGTCCGTAAACCTAGTATTAAATTTATTGAATAGCTTTAAACGTGCAGCTATTATAGTATTACTTTTCATTATTTGTCAAAGACGTTATAAAATAATTTAAGCCTAAGCATTTGACTTTTTACGTTGTATTTTTTATTAATATTACTGCTTTTCTATGTATTAAAAACTATCTATAGTAAGGAACATTTTTGTAACAATACCGAGAACCCATATACATTTTGTTTTGCGAACGTTGTGATATCTTCAATTATATAAACGGCCTAGGTATATAACTTTAATTTGCAGCAAGTGTGTTTTTATAAATTTTTGTATTCCTACTTTTTTTCGTACATTGTCTATTTTTTTTCTATTGCGCACAAAAATCATTTTTAATATTGTCTAAAAATGAAATACGATAATGCGAATTCTCTATGTCCATGTACTGATGTTTGTGAAAATTTTCATTTGACAAAAATGAAAATAACAGCCACACTTATTTTGAACATGAAAATAAGGCTGCTTGCCTATACTTCATTTCTAATCTATACTATAAGAATATATCAAATACGCTCAGCTATGCAAGAATGAAATACATTAATTGTTTATTATTAAATTGTAAAGAAGAATTTTGCTGAAATAATTAATTAACAATTTTTGGAAAAATTTTTACGCTTTGCCACATGATATCGAGCATTGTATCAAATATTCTAAACTTAAGAAATTATACATATTATACATAACATATTATAATAACATTATAAAAAAACGATTTGTGCATTATCAATATTACTGTCGAATCTTGTACATACAGTCACCTACAAAACGAGATATAAAATTGTTGAAAATACAACTGGTCTTTTATTTCGATGTTTACATCCTAAAATTTATTTATATCAATATCTAGTATCCAATAATAAATCTCGAAAGTATTTCAAACGAGATACGATTTTAAGATTCGATTCGTACGATTCTTAAAAATCCAATCGATGAAATTATCATACCGAATAGGGCGGTTGCTGATCATTCGTGCGTTAATGATTCAGCGCGATTTTATGTAAATTTACATAATTTTTGTAATCAATGTTACTTCAGTCTGTATCGATGAATATCATATCAATATTTCACGCACCACCTAATTAAATAGATCTTTCATTATTAATTGTATCATAAACCGCTATGTATTGCAGTGTTCTGTTGAATTATCGTCAGTTCTCAAGAAATTGTGCGAGACGATCATTCAGAGATCATTCGTAGAAAAATATACCTGCGAGCAACCGAATTTCGTGAGGTAAATCATTTTCCATTGAATAGAATTTTATTAATGCTCACTAATAACAGTACGATAGAATGAACGAAATACTCTTTTACCGTCAGTGTCGTTTTATCGAGGCGTCGACGATGAAGTTCATAACACTAAATAATCAAATCACACCGAAAATCTTTTTGTCCTATACACATCTTATCAGATTGCGCTAATTTCGATCATTGCCAAACAAATTCAACTCGTGAACTCTAAAATCGTGTTTTTCATTTTTGTTTCAAACCAGTTTCGATCTGGATCCAATGTTCAAAAAATATTGATAGGATAAAACAAAGGTACACACTCGGTATGAGTGAAATTTAGTAATTTTTTAATTTTTTGTTTTTTAATATTTCTTCTTTATTTTTTTATCGTACAAATATTTATTATTCAACTCGCGAGCTTCAAGAGAGAAACGATTTCCTCGATTGTTATCGATACCAAAAAGGCGACGCGCGTATCTGGGTCGTCATCTGGCTCGTCGCGACGATCGAGTTCCATCGGGCGGATTAACGCGAGAATAAAGAAGGAAAATAACGACCGAGCGCGCGGGATAACGTTCCGCCGAAATCAGCGGTGAAGCGCAATTAAATGCCATCCTCGCGGCGACCGGCGAATCCTCTCAATATAGCCGTAAACAAATAGCGGCGCGACACACGTGTCTTCGTTATTTACAAACAATCTCCCAGATGACTCTCCACCCCCGACAAGCCAAACCATAAATTACCTTGCTCGAAAATTTATTTAAATATTTTTTGTAATTTCCGAACAAATTCTCGTTGCGATAACGTTATCTCCACTATTGAGCAAACAAATTCACCGATAATGCCAGCCAAACGATTCGCGAGGGATTCCCCCGAAGAATCAGAAGGGAAGGAAATTTTCCGAAAGGGAAACAACGACGTATCTCACCGACTACTCGTAAGACTTCCCAGTAAATGATTTTCAATTAGTTATTTAGCTTGAACTCTTTCGAGTGAAATTCTGTCGTTGAAAATTTCGGAATCGCGTGGCGCCTGAAGATAAGAAATCGACTGTTCTCGCGGCGCGATCAAATCCATGCAAATGCAGGCCGATAATCCTCGCTCGTTTTGCGCAAGCGTGCCGTAGGAGCACTCGCGGATTCTCAGATAAGAATTTCGAGAGCTACAAACCTGCGTGCGGAAAGGAGCATCCGGGGGGGGGGTAAAACCCGAGTCAATGAATCTCGATTTCACTTCGCGGACGCGACTCGTATCGCGCTGACGCAAGCTCTGCTTCGATTATCGCAGTCAATGTCGTCCTGGAGGAGCGAACTCGAGAAACAGCCCAGTTAGCCAAACTCGATAGGAATTTCCCGAGATGGAGGAGAAAATCGGAAAAGTCGCGAGCGCCGAGGATGTCTCCGTCAACGTGCCGAGATCGGCCGATTCCGAAAACTTCGAGGGACACCATTTGCAGAACGCTACACGATTCCTCATCAGACCCTCGAGCGTGTTGTACTTAGAGGTGGACCATTCTTCTCATTATATTTTATCGCGAGTGAAATTTTACAAAATTCATCGTTTCTTCCTCTGCAGAGGAACAGCGAGGATGTCGAGGACGTCAACGAGGACGACGAGAGGCTCACTTACGGGAAACAAAACTGCATCATTCCGAGCACCATGATCCAAAATTCATTAAACAATGAAAAAACCGAGGTACGTACATTTCTTTGGTGCTTTAAAGACGGAAGTTGGCACTGCGTTTCGAAAATTTTCCACGCGTTGATTCTAATAATTTGACCAATTTCATTTAGTAAATATATAGTTCGCGTCGTGTACTGGGAAAAAGATTACGTTAAACGAACCAAATGTGTATTCCTATACTGCTAAACGATACTTTGACAGTTCAACGAAATAATCAGTCTGACAAAAATTTAGCTAGATCGACCAAATTTTCAGCCTAAAAATTTCATTTTTGTCTAACAAAATATCAATTTTTGGCTGTATAGGAATGTACAGCTCTTTCTCAATTTAATTTATATTTTTGGCAATACAGAAACATATCGAAGCTAATGGGTTGACAAGCAACGGCGTTCCCGCTGCTCCAAATGGGCCCGTCAAGTTCACCAAGAAGCTAAAAATATTGCAAAAGAGGAAGCAAGCGTTGTCGTTGATCGATCAGGTGATCTCGATGATACTGATCGGCCCAATGGTTATCGGCTTCTGGAGGGGAATCTGGAATTTGATGGAGTTACATTCGGATGTGTAAGCAGAGATTTCGTCAATATTCAACGTTAAACCACGAAAACTAAAAATAGCTAGACTTTAATAATTAAGAAAAAAAACTAATTTACCGATTATCAAATAATCGATTGAATTTCGTTTATGGAAGGTTAATCTGATTACAAAAAATGATTTTAATCCCGAGTTTAATGAAAATTAATTAAGAGTTCTATTTTTCGAAACCGTGACTGGTATTCTCGTCGAGGTTATTAGGAACGGGCCGATAAATCTCTCGAAATCGTTCGTAATGACTCGGTACACATTGCAGACAGTCTCGGACGCACCTGCAGATTAGACGGTTCGCTATGGGCCGCGTGATTTGTATGTTAATCACCTAAACGACGAGTGGTTAATTGCACCGAGATTCCTATTTACGTCCCCCTAGGATCGGATTGTAAATCTTCTTTGCAATTTTTATTTACGACACGATCCGTTCGATAACAAAATTCGTATCGATCCTCATCTTTTTAATTACCTAAGGCTGTCGATCGCTGACCCATTACCGGACCGAGACCAATAACTTTTCTCCTCGAAATACGCCTTTTATTGTTCTTAGAACTCTATCTCCCGCTATCTTCGTTCTAATTACTTAATCCACACCGAGATTTTAATTTTAGAACATCCTTATCGTACCGTCTGCGAACCACGGAACGATCGAGCTCTGTATCGCTCTGAGAAATCGCCAAATTCTCGCTAAATCAGCCCTTTTAAAAGCCGACCTCGGTGGCCTTTAAAGGTCTCTAATTCGAAATTGAAACTCTTCAGGTTCCCAAGCTGGATGTCGTTCCTCTTCGGCACGAGCTTGCATCTGATATTCGCTGCGTTCAGGGAACAATTTCACGTGCGGTTCGTCGAAAATTTGAACGGCAAGAGCAAATGCGTTCAATTTTTCCACCGAAGTCTGAGGATATTCTACACTTACATCTTCGGCTTGTGCTGCAACGCCCAATGGAGAGGATGTTGGAACTTCCTCGACGCGTACTTGGCCAACGCCAGCGACAGGTAATCCACAAATTTTCGAACGGCGAAATAAACTCGGGGACAAAATGAAAACAAACCGTCGGAAAATTCTTATCGGTCACTCATCAAACTCGATTATCGTCAGCCGGATTTCGAATGGAAAAGATAATTTCGTTAACCGTTGTATGCGGACAAAGAACGTTGCCCGTAATATTCCGCTGTACGTTTTTCAATAGAAATCGAACGTCAACGGAGAGATAATTTTTTCTCGCTCGCAGGATCATTTTCGGATTCATCGTGATGTTCGTGCTGATACTGGGATTCCTGCGATGCGTGCGAAACCTCACAGCCTCGCCCTTCATAATCTTCATCGACAATCCCGTGTACGCCTACCGATTCCCGACACGCTACAACGTGGTAAGTTTCCTCGACTCGTACCTAAAAACGATAATCGCATCGTGACGTGTAGCGCAACGTACAGAGAGGCCCCCCGAGTCGAAATTTAAATACTCTCCTTAACGTTATTAACC
>NCVS01000866.1:4059-29836 GCA_003055095.1 Goniozus legneri
GGGCAGGTGAAACTGTAATCTGCGATGGGAAATCGATGGTAATTCGTTGAATAAATTCAGAGAAATTCCGTAGGAGTAACGTAATTCGAGTGGCGGCGCGAACGACTCGCGATTCGCGAAACAAGACCGTCGAGGTCGGGCCATATGCAGAGTCGAACTACTTACCGGCTCCTCGGTTCGAGTATTTACATATAGCGTTCATCCTCTGGGACGCTATCCTGCGGTAAGAACGAGAGAAAAGCGAAACCCGGCGTACTTTTTTAACGATCGGATACGCCGTAACGCCGCAGCACACAAAATCGATACTCTCGATGTTTAAGATTCGACATCTCCTCGCTGAAATGATCTCGAAGCCTCGCGATCGAGAAATCGTAATGACGCCTTCCCAACAATTCCCGATGTACGAGTCGATGTTTGAATACAGCGAGGAAAAAATGTCCGAATTAAATATGCAATCATATATTTTGTCGAGTAGAATTTAACAATTTTGTCAGACTTTTTGACCAAAATATTCTCTTGGCAGAATACCAATGCATTTTTAATCGGTTAAACAACATTTTTCCCAGTTTAGCCATTCTCGATGAAATTCAATAAATACAAAGACGCGAAAAAAGGAATATGAAAAACGTTTCTGATCACCGTTATACGAATTTCCTATTGGCGAGCGAGTTTCCGTTGAAATTGATATAGGCCCGTGGACGGGATTTCATTTCGTTCGTGTCAAAGAACGTGATATCCGTTCGGTTTTATAGATGGGGGTGGCCGAGGGGTCGAGAGAAATTCGGGGAGGCGTGAGAGCGCGCCCGAGAGCTTTCGTCCGTTCAATTGTTTAGCCGTTGAAAGAACGCACGCGTTGCGGATTAAGAGCACTTATCCAAATTCGTTCGATACGACGATTCTCGATATTTCGCGTCGATTCTCGCGCTCGTCGTGGAAAATTTTACCTCGAGAGCCTCGCGAGCGGCTGCAATATTTTCCCGAGTATCGCGCCCGTGTATCTCTGGCACCTCGCGAGATTGGAGCCGCGTACGAGCTTTACACGCGCGAGTTTTAGTTTCTCCTTTTCTTTTTTCGTAACCCCGAGGTCATCGAATTTGGGTCGCGCGCAGGCGTGCGACTCGACGGAGCTCGGTCACGTGCACCGACGCCGTTGTGCACAGCTCGGCCTGTTTTTCTCCTTTTTCTCGGTACACCGAACTCCTTCGCCCCGTGTCGCGATTAAACTCGGCGAAAAATTGGAGTGGATGCGGCGCGTGCGGTCGGGGCTCGTCTCCGCGTGTATCGCGGGTTCGGTGTTTATCGCGTAATTAGGAAAAATAGCCAGGCGTAACAAGACGCTCCCCGAGTTCCTAATTAGCGAGATAACAAGAGTTGATAGCGCAATGCGAAATTCCGATATGGCCGCGTTTCGTAACGAATTTATCACATTTTTAAACGCGCCGTATTCTCTACTTACCGGACGATCCATTTTCCGGCTCATTCGCATGCACGTGCGCGTCCTGTAAAATAAATATTTCTCAATTAAAATGCTCGCACGAGCGAAAAGTCGTTGATTCGCGAACAGGAAGTGATCTCGATCCCGAGTCACGTCGATACGTCGACGCGAATCGATCAACTCGTATTTAAAAGAACCGTGTTAGGCGAATCACGCGAGCGTTATGAAGCGTTTCCTCGCGTCATCTCGGGGATGCATTTCGACGCTCCAGTTCATCTCCGCTGAATTCGCCCCACCTCGATACCTCCTTCGTTTTTCGCTCATCGATATTCCTAACGGCGTCGCTTTACCGGCTCCCCGTATTTTATATTTACCGTTTCCGAACTGCATCAGTGCCAACAACAGACGACCGGGAGATCCGATCCCCCCCCCCCCAAATACCGCACAGATCGTTAACTTTTGATATAAGTTCGATATAATTGCAACCCTCTTACGTGTACACTGAGAAAAAAATGTTCAACCGATTAAATGTACACATTCATGTACCGCCGAGAGGATATTTTTTGAGTGGGATAAAAATCTATTCAGTGAAGAATTCATTTGTTGATTATTTTGTCAGACTGTTAATCCCCTTGGCGGTATATGAACGCATATTTAATTTCAACATTTTTCTTCAGTGAGTTTAACAATTAATTTCTAGCCGATTATCGAAAGTTCAGAAAACATTATAACAACACAATGGGGAATGAAAAAAAAATTGGCGAATCCGTCACTCGCATTCTTTCTGTCCACTTTCAGAGGTTTGGGGCACGGAACGCCTCGGGCGAACCACTTTGACAATTAACAAGTACGAAAGAGAGTAACAAAAGAAAAAAAAACGCGGAAGAAGAAAGAAGCTGGAAAAGATTCTGGCTGGCGAATAGGGGGATCTCCTTCGCTTTTTTTGTTCCGCTCGAGAGCAGAGACGAAACAGAGCTGAACTGTATAGTTGAATGCGTAACTTGTTAACGCGGGGCCAGTCGCGTCTTTCACGAGAGAATAAAGAAAAGAAGTTCGGGACCCTGGGGGTCCTACGTAAAAAAGTTCTCTCCACTCCTCGTTCGTACTCGCGAAAAAGCAGCGGCAGCGAGTTCGCATTGTTTTTCGCGTACGAAAAAATGAGCGCGGTAATTCGTATCTTTTAGCGAGTAACGAGAGTGGAAAACGACGCGGTCTTGAAGAGAAACGAACGAGCGAGAGTCGCTCGTAACGCGAAAATCCACTATTTATATTTATTTATAGTATCGAGATACTCGATTATCCTCGTTTACCGCGAGCGGAATCGAATGAAATCGCGATTTAACAAACGACGCGGAGCCGCGAATGAGACAAAAGAGTGAAATTTCGATAAACAAGAGTATTCGTCTTCGTCGAATGCGCCGAGCAGGAGCGAGAACTTTGATTGCGAGAGTCAACTTTGAGAGAATAAGCGGAAGGAGTAATGGCTTTTTTCATTAATCACTTCCAGGAGAAATGGAACCCTCCGCCCCTTTCGTCGAGTAGGAGCTATCGAAAATTCTTGCCAGGGTTTGAATTTTCATCTTTTTTTCTTCTTCTCTCGTCTTTGTGACTCGGCGAGAAAAATGCCAAGGTCGTACGGTAGCGAGACGCGACTCGTCGTTACTCTTCGTCCGAGCGAATTTTCAGGAACAACAACACTGGCCGTTCTCCGACCGTGGCCTGAAAATCCTCCTATCCGACTAAAGAGACCGTACACGACACCGACGCATGGAAATGGAATAATAAAAAAGAGAATAGCTCTTGAAATCTCTCTTCATCGGCGAGCGTACACCCATTAGCGGACGAAATTCTTTTCCATCT
Source organism: Goniozus legneri (assembly GCA_003055095.1). Classification (NCBI taxonomy): domain Eukaryota; kingdom Metazoa; phylum Arthropoda; class Insecta; order Hymenoptera; family Bethylidae; genus Goniozus; species Goniozus legneri. The sequence goes on from NCVS01000866.1 coordinate 7,355, forward strand.
CGATATGTAACGCAAAGGCGAGCGTACGTGTTCGCGCAGTGTGGCGACATGCAAAGTGGATGGCCCACGTCGAGGAACAAATTGATTTATAACGCCGATGCGCTGCGTTAATTGAACAATGCACACGTTAATGACGCCGTTGAATCAATTAGAGAACTCGAAGTGAGATTGCAAATTCGGCGAAATCGACTCGTCGATATGCCGATCTTCCGACTGGATACCGTTACGATCTAATTAACTGTTTACGCGCGAAATGAAGCGTCAGCAAAATTTCGAAGCTACTTAATATTTGTTCGAAAATACAGAAATATCTTTTGAAATAAAACTAGTATCTTCAATTCTTGTTGAATTTATTTGAACTAAGCGACTAAATAGGCAAAATTCAATAAATTTTCTTTTTTCAACGAACGTGTTAATTTCTGCTCTCAATTCTCGCTACCAAAATCAAGAAACTCGGCAGAGTTCGACGACACGACAATTTCATTTGAAATCGCTTCGACGTTAATGCGAAATTGCCGTAACCCGATTTCGCACCGCGGCGATTCGAACGGCTCTGGTACGACGACGACGACGACGACGACAACGACGAAACAATCGCGCGCGTTGCTTCTTAGGCCCGTGAATATTCATGAATCGTTTCGTTGCTCCTACTGCTTCGGGAGGCGCGTCACGTGCACATAATTGCACTACGAGCTTCTTACCGGCCCGGAGTCCCGAGACTCGTCGAGTTTCTTTTTTCACCTAGATTTTACGCTCCCGCCGCTGGGACTCGCATTAGAGAGGTCGAAAATTTTCGGATTGTTTTTTCAGCGGAAATTAATGGAGATTCGAGTATCCCACATGTCCATCAAGTTAGCCCCGCAAAATAATATTTAAAAAAAAATTTTTGTTGTACTGATTTTTTGTTTGTTAAATAGAATTTATTTAATTTCAAAATTTTTCAAGCTTAGCACATCGTGGCACAACAAAAATTCTATTTTGCGGGGCTAAGTTGATAGACATTCCAGCAGAGATCGAGAATCCCACTGAAACTGGCTCCTCGTTAAGATTTCGATAAACAGAATAACCGATGCCGATGTTTATTAAAGCACGAGCTCGATCTGGATATTAACCTACTGCTTTGAAATTCAGCCTTTGACGATCGGGAATCGGTTGATATACCGCGTATACTCCGGAGTACAGTGTTCTCTCTCGATAATACGATCAACGAGTCAGAAATACGTGGGTGGTTCGATACCGAAAAAAATATAATCACGTGTCTCGTTCGGGCGTCACCGGGCTGTCACTTTTTGTCCCGCTTTTAGCTTCTTCGATCGAACTTTCGCGATAATCGGGATCGCTAAAGCGTACGTTCGGGAAACTTGCGTCAGACGATTTTTTTCGCATTATTCAGCCTCTAATCCCAGATAACGCGAGCTCTATTGCCCTTCGTGGATCTACACGCAATTCTCTCATCGTTTTGTCTCTAATCGTATCGGATACACGTACTTCGACCATTAGGATAGCGAAAAGTTTATCGCCTCTTTTTCTTATTTTTAGAAGAAATTGCGGCCTATATTTTCGATACACATGAAAATAAAAATTTGTTGAATTCACGTTCAAATAAATATCAAGTGAATTCAACCAAATATTTGTTTGAAGAGATGCTAATTTTATTCTAAACAATATTTCTTTTCAAGTAATCATTCATTTCTATATGTTCAAGTAAAAAGTAGCTCCGCAACGAATTTTTGTCTTTGGTGCAGGAACGTACGAAGGGAGTGTTAATAGCTGATGAGTAAGGGTTTCTCGATCGATCGTGCACGGCCGCAAGGGATCGTAGGATCATTGATTTTTGTTAAAAGGGCAAAAGGCAGTCTACCGCTCTCGGGTCCGCGGGAGAGTTACGTAAGCCCAGCGGGCAAAAGGGGTTACCCGTCTACTCGAATCGACGCGACTAGGACTAGGACGACGGCGACAACGACGACGACGATGACGTACCGAGAAGGCAGAGGCGACCAATCGTATAGACAAGTTTAAATTAGCCTCGTTAATTAAACTCCGAAATCGATTTTGTTCGACCCACCGAGGGACGACGAGGTCGCGGCTTGCTCGGGGTACCCCGTATGGTAAACTATCTTTCTCACGGCCCGATAATCGCTTAATTAGTAACGATGAGTGATTTATACACGCGACCGAGACGCGCCGGCTGAATCCGGCCAAAGTCCGAAATTGTCTCCATTAGCTCGGATTTTCCCAATTTCGACTCTCGCGCGTCCCGCAAGAAAAAAGAGAGAAGTCGGGCATGATTCGTGTATTGACCAATCTCAAATCGAATTTTTCCCACCGACGTGTCTTTATGGAAGTCACGTCCTACTAGCTGCAACGAGGGAATTAGGATTTTTCGTTTTGTCGGAATGCCCGGGGAAAACTGTTCGCTAATTGACTTTGACGGATGCGCTGTGTGTTGAGATTATAAAAAAATTGCGATGGGATTGAATAAAACATCGTCGAAATTTCATAAGTGAGATAGGAAGATTCGGAAAATTCTGTCGGAAAAAACTGTCCCAAGTGAAAAGCCAAGGGTGGAATTCCATTTGGGGTTTGCGCGTAGAGGGGCACTTGAAAACGTAACACATCGAGGTGTCCATTCTCGCGTAGAATTGCCATCCGAATCGCGGTCGACCGTATTCTCGCATGCGCGCGCGCGTTGCCCGAACCGCAAAATGTACGTGTTTTCAGCGTGACGCCTGCAGAGTAAATCGCGTCGCTCGCGCCGGACAATTTGCCATTTCGAGCGAACAAAGGCTGAAAAAATTTCGAACATCTCGCACGTGTGGTATACCTATAGGAGCTCGAAGATCCGAGCAGTCCATTACGTTTATAGCCTGTCGTGTCCCGGCTCCTGTTCGACTACCAACGGAGACTCTTCGTGTAGCAAGAAGTTTTTTTTTCGGTACAAGATAAAAGTTAACCAAACGTAATAAAAAGATTCTAATTTGTATACTCCTTACAAAATTCCGCTGCGGAATTTTCACACCTATTTCCGCTACTCTTCGATTTTTATTTTTATCCCAAAAAGAAATTTCTTGCCATCCTAAAGACAAAAGTGACTGGGGAAAGGTTTCTCTCGTAAATTGAATTTAGAGGAGAATCCCACAGGTAACGATATTAGTTTCCTCGGCTCAAAGACCAAGCCAGATAAATTCACTTTTCACAGGAAGGAATGAAACGCGGAGATTGTAGCGGTAATACGAATCGACAACCGCCTCCCATATCTAGAGTATTTTCGGCATATTGGTACCGAGTTGAAATAAATTTTTCGCGAGAGTCGGCGAATCTGTCGAATCGCGACGAGACTACTCCACGATTTCCATATAAATGAACGTTTTCAGAGTCCGCATGAAGAGTCCTTCCTGAAGATTTTTTTCATCGAAAATCGAGCAGAACGCCGAAGAAGCCAAGAATAATTATCCGAGAATTATTAAGTACTTTTTTATCTTCGTTCTATGACTTTCGTTCCATTGAGTCTACATTCGCACGAGATTACGTCGATATCTACCGATTCTTTTAAAATTCATGAGAGCCAATAAAATAAAAAAATTGTCGATTCATTCAACCGCGTTTGAACAAGAGTTACAGTCGAGAGTAAAAGGTAGAGTTTGAACAGTAGTACAATAATACGATCAACCGCATTAAATGCAATTACAGGATCAAAGATAGCCATCCAACAATATAAAGTTCTTGAAACGAACGCGAGAGAAGATAATAAGCTGCGATCCGATAAGCTAACTAAATGGCTCATTGAAATGGAAACAGTTATATCGCCAAATCTGAATGAAATAAGAACGATAGACTGAAAGTAAAAGTTGGCTTACTATTTCATCGTTAAATGATTTTTTTGTAACACGAGGTAGTTTGACGTAGTTGGACGTATCAGTTTCTAGCGTTAATGTAACAACCGTTTTATGTGCGAAATCGAGTGTAACAGGCCAAATAGGAAGTTCTAATTTTACACGACGCGTGTATCCGGTTATGCTCGGCGTAACACTTTTTCGCCCGGCCGTCTGAAATTTCACGACCATCGGCTCACGGTAGGCGTATATATTGGCACGAAAACACGATAAATCTGGCCCTTTTGCCCCCCGCGATCGTTTCGATTCTGGCAAAAGTCATGAGCAATTCCAACTTTTCCCGATCGATTCGATTCCTCGAGCCATCTCGATTCGGCCCCACCTTGATGTCCCCGCGATAAATTGTTTTCTTTGCCATTAATCCCGAGAACAGTGGCGCAACGTTCGAGGATGACTTGGAGAACCATACCAATGTGGGAGGGTGCGAGGAAAGTGCGAACGAGGCAAGGTCGCGATAATCGGACAGAAATTCCGAATGAGAAGACCTAATTTCGCGCCGATAACACGGCGAGGATAAACGAGGAGCGAAAGGGACGTCGGGGGTGGCGTCGGATTGGAGGAGAGGCCCCAGACGACGGTGGATAGGCCAGGTCGAGCAAACGTACCGAAATAAAGTAAATTGCCGTGAAATAAATCGTCGACGGAAGTGCCTGAGCGAGTTTGGATTTATGGCGGACCGCAGAGGAGGGGAGAGGAAAATTTCGCTCTCCGAAGGCGCTTTTTCTCCTCTCGGCGATGTATAAACGAATCCGCGTCTCGGGCAACGCGTAAAGCCACGAAATAACCGCGCGGTCCTTCATTTCCCCCGTGCGAGGTGCAATTTTTTTTTTATACTCACCCCGCGAGAGTATAAATATTTATAATAAATGTTCGGCCGGCCGTGCGATAGCGCGCGTCAGCGACGCTCGAGAACCGGATCGTAAAAGGCGAATGAGTTTTAAAAAAAATTTTTGCGATCCTAAAAAGACAATAAAAAGGATATCTGTTTATACCGAAAACGTTTTTCACGGAAGGGTAATAGCCTTCGCGAGTGGCGATGAACGTTTTTTTTAATATCGCTTCGCACAGAACTGCTCTGTTGCTCAGCTAAATATCAATTTTCGAAAGACTCGATAAATAATTGATCAACAATGACTGACGATTCTCCTTCTCTACACGGTACAATCAACCCGTTTTTTCCCTCAAACTGTGAACAAGGGTAATCTAATCCTCCTTGGAAGCCAACTCGAACTTTATTTTACTCCGAGGGAGAGAAAAAAACGAGGAATCTGGAGAATAAATTTCATCGTCGAGCTAATGGGTTTTTCATGATTCGTACGGGGGCTGAGAAAAAAATACCCGCCAATATATATTCGCGACATTAGAAAATAAATTCGCCGGGATTTCAGCGAGAGCTCCGAGTACGCGCATCACTATCGCGAGAGAGATGAAAAGTAACTACGAAAGTACCGATTGGATACTTAGGACGTATTCGTTCGATATTTAATTAAATCCCGAGATCATCCGATCGCAAGTATTGTCGCGAATTCTATGGGTGTGTACCATTCGGTGCGAGCTTTTTTTCGAACGAAATTTGAGAACGTGAAGTGAAGCAAAAATTTTGATTTCATAAATCTGCTCTAGTTAGTGGAACAAAAAAAAATTACAACGAAGCTCACAATCGCATAAATTCATACAAGAGATTCATAAAAAAAAGGGTTAAAAGTTGGATTGATACCCGGAACGCGACGTGCGTGCACGTGAAATACAGCACAGCATCTAAATCGCTTAAGACGTTGCAAGCCGAAAGATGTTTCGCCTACAGAGTGTTGGCAGCGAATGAATGGATGCACTTACTATGATAAACAACTCGCCAGATGACTTTTTCCGTCGACAAAAGACGGCTGCGATTATAAAGAGAAATTCGTTACGTGCGATGAAGACGTTGAATAATTAACTATCTTCGTTGCACGCGAATCGACCGAAGCGAGACATTTATTGTTATAACGTAGACATCAAGAGTTATTGCGGCTGAAATAATTGATAATTATTGTACGAAGACCGAAGTCAAAAGTTTTTTGGATAAAGTAGAAACGTCTTGTACGCGTTTCGCGAGTTGTACCGACTAGCAAAAAAAAAAGTATTACTCCCCTTCCATTTGAGAATCGAATGATGATTATACGCAAAAGGTACGGAGCGGGTGAGTGCTCGTACAAGCGAGAGCGCTCATTCAAAAAGTTTTAATGAGCGTTCCACACCTGCTTACGTAGTTGGACATGCATTTTGAAAATTCGCCCTTCAAAACTGCACCGCCATCAGCGATGCCGCTCTTCGAGACGCGACGCGAGACACGCGAACCTACATTATAAAAAGAAAAAATAGCTCGGCTGCCTTAAAAAATTTAAATAAACTTCCGAGAAAATTTACTCGCACTGCGCCTGCCTCCGCTGGCAAAGAGAGGAGAGACAACCTAGAAACCAGAGTTCGCGGTATGAATAATTCTCGTAATCGTTAAAAGCGCTAAAATTATTCACATAAACCTGGCATGAACTTGGTAATTTTTCTCCTCTCGTCTCGTCGGAAGGAGTAATATCTCTCGTGCACGTCGGTAACGAGAGACAAAGAAAGAGAATCCATAAAGATCGAATGTCGAGTACGAGGTGTGTAAAGGACGATATTCGAGAAGTCTGAAAATGCGATGGTATAGTCAAACCAACGCGCTCCTTGCTTCGAAATATATATTGGCTCATATTTTTCCAGTTGTCTAAGCAATGAAAACAACTCTGACACAAAAAAAAAATGGCAAATGTGGTTGCGTGAATACGGCAATGCTACACAGATAATATTGCGGTAAAAATAGTAAACTAGCTACCTTAACGAGGGAAAACAAACAGTAAAATCGTAGTTCTCTTTGAATTCATCACATGTAAAAGAAAACAATTAAAAAGTAACAAATATCGCTGTTTTCCACCAAACGCTAGAACCTGCATTTATTTACAACATTTGAAAATTTCACCGTAATTCAATCTTTGTTTTGCGAATTTAGCTTATGGACGATCCGATAAATTTCATCGATAAAATAAAAGCTCCTGCCGCTGGACGATTTACGAGCGGCGTATATTCGAGACTCGAATTTTAAAGTGATCGCACATTCTTCTAACGATATTTACTCACGTCCGAATGGAATCATTTTTTTCGGGTTTACTTTTTTTTTATCGCGAGAAGATATTCAATCTGGAAGAATAAAAGGATCGCTCCTCGACGTCGTATATATCGTTCGAGCTGACGCGTGCAATTGGCGCTGCGAGGACACCTCGACGCGTTTTATGGGGGTAAAAGAGACAGCAGCCGAAACGTCGTTGACGATCTCAAACGTAACACGTCGACGGGTATCTTTTACGAGGATCCCTTTTCGCGTTCCAGCTACTAATACACCTTCTATACTCGCTTCCGATTGTTTCGAAAATCATCCTTTCTTCGCTCGAGAATCCACGTACGATCGAGTTTTATGGTTTCGTTTCTTTTTTTTCTCGAGAAAATTGCTATCCATTAGAGGAAGAAATCGTCGGTAGTGTGCGTCATTAAGCTCTGGATGATGCTGTAGGATCTTGGAGTGAATCGATCGATCTCCCTTTCTAGCGACGTTAAAAATTGCCAAATTACGCGATGCAGCAACGTCGCGTCTTCGTGCCAACTCCTTCGACTTTTTACGTTATGCTGTTTTCCGGTTACCGAACGATTTTCGACCTACGCTCTTCGATATTACGTGGACGGGATCCAGGGCAAGATGACGAAAGGGCATTATAAAAATTGGATGTTTTTCCATTCCGCGACTTCGAGTAGTTTTACGAACGTTTTTCTGAATTAAGTGCGATGTTTTTTTTGGTACTTTTGGAACGAATTCGGCATGTAAGCTCCATCTGCACGCCGAGGAATTTGACGAGCGTGCACTAGAGAAAAAGTCGATAAGCTCCCTTCCTATCAGTAAGAACAGTTACCTGCCTTATCTACCGTTAGCAACGAAAATGAGAGTAGTCGATAATAACTTTCCGATCGATAAATGATCGACCGAGATGATTATCAAAATACACATAAATTATATTTTTATTTACCAAGTAACTCCAATTCCACTCATCTGCGCCCAGCGATATAAAAAATCGAAAAATCGAAAATACACAATTCTGAAATTTAAAACAATTTTTTTCGCCCATTTTACATTAATTCTCGCCGATGTTACAATGCGATAAATATGTCGAGACTGAGCTAAGATCTATTCATTAAAATGCGGCTTATATGTCATGCGTATCCCTCGACTACAAATCTGTCGTGAGCGTGGCGTGCGTCATTACGTGGGCCGGATATCGTGAAATAATCGCTAACTCGCGAGATTTAAATGTCTAATCTGAAAATTTTGTAACGAGGGTATAGAAAAGTAGAAGAAGAGGAAGGGGAGAAAAAAACGTGTTACACAACGAAAACATCCCGGTTTTGCAACACATTAACGGAACGTGACGCGCGTTTCGTCCTTTGCGGAACTGGAGGCGCGACAATTATCGCAGGACCGCTAACGATACGTTCCGCGCGAGCGCGAGAAAAATACAGGAATCGTTCGTTGACGTAGGCGATTATTTATTCCGCGTCGTATCGTAACTTTCGTACCGGAGCTAGGGATGTAAAAAAATCGTTTCGTGACGAATAGCGCTCATTATAAAGACATTAAACCGCGCTTTCGCGAACCTTGGACGATCGGCGAGAGTAAAAAAAAAATCATATACATTCTCCATTGTCTTGGGAGCGTACGGCGCGTGCACGTACAACGCGAACAATGCGAACGAACGAGAATTGATAAAACCGTTTTTCCATTCCCATCCGACAACCGCCGAAGCCAAAATAGGAAAAGAGACAGCATCGGTTTTTTTCCGTTCGCGAGAATTAGACGCGACAGCGTTGAACGCGAATCGAGTGGACCAAGTGCACGAGGGCGCTTGATTTACGAGGAGCAGGTGACGCGACAATGCATCGGGGTGTCGGATAAACGAACGAAGAAACGAACCAACTCGTTCGAGTCGAAAACGGCTTTTTTCGTTCTTAATTAAGCATCGAGATCTTGGCTAGGGCTTAGCGGGTACTCGTGAGAAATCGAAATTTGGCCGCTGCTCCTATCCGAAATCTCGACGCCATATGACCTGGAATCCAAACAAATTCTATGTACGAGCAGTTTTTACGGCCGGTCCTGCAGGGGGTAGACGCGCGAGAGGGAGAGAGCGAGAAAACAGCCGATTTCAAGGTTCTCCGCTCTTTCAACACGCCCGTCTGCGGTTTCGATTTTACGTCATTCTTGTACACACAGGGCACCTACATGCGTGTGTAGACATCGGAGGAGAGTCTCGCACGGCTGGTGGGATGCGCGATAATAATCGGGACGGATAAGTGCGCGACAATTCGAAAAGGTCAAAAGTCTCTTTTTCTCGCCGCGTCGATCGTTTTTATCGTTATTGTCCGCACTCGGGCGAGCTTTTTTGGCACCGAATTGACAACGATCTAAGTATAATGCGAAGAAAACCGACCAACGTGGACTTCTATCTTTAGTCGAACGCAAAAAGACGGAGTCCGTATGCGCGCGCTTTTATTGGAATTCTCGCGTCACCGAAATTCAAGCGCACGCATACCTCCGCGTTACGTACCGCGGGGTGCGTTGGGGAGGCCGAGGGAGGGAAAACGTAACACCGAATAACCATTAAGCGCGATGCGGGGGCCTTTCGAGTGTTCCAAGCTCGCCTCGCGTGACCGAGCCGGTAAGTCGTGTGACGAACCCAGGGAGTTCCCTTTCTGGCTGGAAAAAAGAAACGAGAGAGAGGGAGAGACACACGAGTATCACGTTCGCGATACCCATTCATATTCTTTCAGCCGAGTCGTATCGAAGCAAGCGAATATTATACCGCCGCGATAAAAACAAGAAATTGCTCCTCGTATGTCTCTCCCGCTATTTACTCGATACGCGATCCCGAGATAAACGCGTAATTAAGTTGTCGTTCGAGTCTCGATAAGGAAAGTAGCGGGAATACTTTATTCGTTCGAATGGCCGCGGGGCTTGCGCGAGATGCCGAGGGAAGATAGATTAAATTTCGTAAATAGAAGCGACAATTGTTTTCGCGCTCGTTATCTCGTCCGAAGATTGCGTTTCTCGATTTCCTCTCCCCCCGTTATTACCCGAGTCGAAAAATTTGTCCAGTTCTTGGCGGTATTTATTAGTCTGTATTACTTTCTTACTCTAAACTTTTGATACAGCCAAGAACCGACCGAATTGAAAAAAAAACCAACTATGAAAAGTATTTATACTGTATTTGAGAAAACCGCGACTAGAGAATCAAATAAATCGACAATGAGACATACAAAATACAGACTGATAAATACGACCGAGAACCGATTATTCGACTCGGGAACGTATCAAACTCGCGGTGCGTTTCTCGGGGGATCGATATACGTAGCTGGATAAGCTCAATATAGATACGAGGAAGAGGCACAAGGTGAAGTGTGGATCATTAGTCTCGTCTCGACTATGTATTTTGAAAAACGAGGAGCGCACGAGCCGCGTTACGTTTGTTTATTTACGTTTCGAGGCTCGCGTTTACGACGATCATTACGGATATACGCGCTTTCTCGATTTCAGGGAAACTCGCGAAGGATTCACCCGCTAAAAACAGTCCGGAGCCAGCGCGTGCTCTCAAGCGAGTAGCCCATATTATGTTTACGAACAGCTCGCTCGACGAAAACGGTAATGCATTTTAAAAATAATAAGGCGCGTCAATCGATCGGAAGCGCCTCGTGTTTTTAATTATAAACGCATTGGATTAATCGCGCGAGAAAAATAAGCAAACTGGAGTTTCAATTGGGCACGCGTTGCTTATTGCTCGCGTTGAAAACAACGCAGAAGGGAGGCGATCGAACGATCGCGCGCGTGTCCGTCGCGTTGGCCCGGACGATAAAGTTGCACCTCTAAAATTGTACCCTCTTAATTAGTGACTTAGTTACACCTGTTCAGCTCGCAATTCTCGTGTTAATGAGAACGAACGAGTGCCACTGTTTACCTCGGGGGTGCGGTCTCTGACATTTTCGTTTCTCGTTCTTCAGCGAGCGACGATGACGTACGCGCGATCGAATATTCTTCCCCGATATCAATTTCGGTTATTGATTTCATTTTTCGGATATAGCCCGTAAATTGTCAGCACTTTCCAAGAATTTTTCGGGAAATTCGTTTTGCTCGTCGCAGGGAAGCGTTCCAAGTTCCAGCTGGTGATAACTGGACTGGCAGAAGTACATTATTACGGCTATTACAGTCCGGAGATTGATCGGAGCCTTCGTTACCCCGTTTAATTGCCAACCCGATTCGGAGCGTTTTAAACGCTATGGGAATGACGCGTTGTTTGATAGAAGAACGTAATGAAATTAGCGTTCGTATTCGAGTTTAACTTCACTGCGAAAAAATTTTGTACAATGTACTAAATTCGCTGGGCAAAATAATTGTTTTAATTCATTTATTTGTACGTATGCAAATTTTTTGCAGTGTGATACATATTAGAAAAATTGACCACCCAAGGGATACCAAATCACAAAACGTGCGTGTAGATCTTTCCGTTCGTTAATTATCATAGCGAGCTTTCCGTGAATTGAACGTTACGCATTCCAAAAGGGAGCGTATTCAATTACATACCGCGCTACGCCGTTACGAAATCCCGACAGAGAAAAATTAGAACGCGAAAATTGAATGACAATTTTACGTAAGGTGTCACCTAATTTGGGGTTGAATTGTACGGAGTGAAAAAAAGTCCGACCGCGGACGATAATTAAATTCCACGCGGGTCCTTCTTGGCTAGGATTCAGACGTAAACGGAAGCGCCCGTAATATAGACGCAGCCTTGATCGATTCGAGAAAGAAATCCGGGTCGAATAATTTATTTTTCCTGAGAGTTCAATATCGCGAAAAACATAAACCGCGCGCTGAATCGAACGTGTAATGGCAGATGTTACCGCGGTTACTCCATACGCCTCCGCTGACGAATATATCCGATCCGAATCGGGAAATCCCATCTCTTGTTTTTCCCCCCCGGATCGCAAAAAAAACCTCGGCAAAAATACGTCGGAATTCGAAAAATTTCGAAGGCAAAATGTCACGTGTACAATCGCGATCATATAAAAGAAACAAGGGAAAACAAATTGCGGGAGGCGACGGAACGAAAAAACATCGTCCGAGTTCGACTTTAAAAGTTCCATTTGAATCCTGCGAGATACGTCGCAGCGGTGAATGAAAGAGACGAAAGGGAAAAAAGTGGGAAGAGCGCAAACAATGCGACGTATAAAGATACGTCACGTGCTCGACTTGTTTATCTCGCGCTTCTGCACAGAAGCGGATAATTTTTCTTCTCGGTACTCCGTAGTAGTCATTCAATTTCCCGAGCTTTCCCCGGCGCTCGTTCCAGGTAAGCGAAGACTCGCGCCAAAAAGAAACGCGCCTCGGTACTCCAAGAAGCCGATCTCGTTATAATCCGGGATCTTTAGCGGTAAATTAAAATCGACAAGTCGTCGATAGTTTCCCAAGCCGCTTTAGTACTTACGCGCTCGATATATTCGCTCGCGTACTTTTTCCAACCGATGACTAGAAAAAAAAAATCAACCGCCTCGTCAACGAGAATCGCAGAGGCCCTCGGACATCGACGGGTATTTATTTATCGCGAATTGCGAGAGCTCGTTTGTTTAACGTTCGAGTGCTCGCGCGGGGTGAATTCGAGGGACGATCGAAGTTGCCCACGTGATCGATACGCTCGAGTCGATAAAGCGCGTGAGAACGCGCGTAAGGGGTGTAAGTTGTAAATCGCTTTTTTCACCCCCCGAGCAGGCCTTTCCAACGCCTCGCGTACGTATCGACTTTTGATTCGTACGAGCCTCGACCGCGATACACGCTCGGATATTAAACTCCGAAATAATATATCGGGGTGACGTAACGTATCGTAGAACACGCGTGAAACTAGCGATAGCGGTCTCCGGTAACGCGATTACCTCCCCCCTTACCCCTCCGTCGACTCGATTTATCTCGAATACCTACCGAGAAATTGATAATTCGTTAACGCTGGTTAGAGTCCCCCCGCGATCTACTCTAACTCATCTCTGGCAGCGCGCAAAAGCTGACGCGTACGGTTTGTCGCTCGATGTAAGCACTTTTATTTTTTTTCTCTGCCGATCGATGAACACGATGGAAACGATTTACCGAAAAATAGGCTAGTCGTGATTCGCACGCGTACAGATCGCGTGTACGGAATTACGTTTGATATTAGCGTTCGGCGTATCTTTCGAAGCCCACCCGTGACTGTAATTATCGCGTTCGTTTGCTCGTTCACCACCGAGCTTATACAGGGTGTTCAAAAAAAACCATTCAGGTCAAAATCTCTATAACTCGAATTTTTGTTTGACTTATAAAGATCTTACTGTACAAGCATTTTAATATTTCATTTTTAATAATAATGGTAAAAATAAATTGACTGATATACGAAGAATTACATTTGTCAGTTTATTATAGAATACCTTTTTCTTTTCTTTACTTTATTATCTATCTCGTGGCTGCTGACGAAAAAAAAAACAAAATAAAAAAGTGCTTATTTCTCCGAAACGGTGGAGTGTCGAGCCATGTTTATAGAACTTTTTTTGAACACCCTGTATATACCTCGAAAAAATTAGAGGAGCATATATAGAAAGAGGATAATGTTTACGAGAAAATATCAAGAGACTCAGAGTTGAAAAGAACTCGATAAAGAAGACTGATTTCAAAAACAAACTCTGCGTCAACGAGCGTTCCTAGCTAGACAATTCGGCGAATGCACGTGCGCATCTCGCAAAAAAAAATTCACGCGCAATAGAAATGAAAATGTAAAGAACGAGTATTTTGCCTATACGAGAACGCAATTATTTTTTCTTTGGCGTGACAATAAAGTGGCACGCTCCACATTCGAGCCGAAAGGCGCAACTTGCACGAAAATAGTAAACGATGAACTCGACAGATTAATTTAAATAGAACGGAAGGACCTTTATTCCTGATAAGGGTAAAAAGTCTCTCCTTCTCTCTCGCTCCTGTTGTAGCACCAAATATTAATTGGGTATTTCGAGTGGGGACACGCGGAGTAGCGAGATGAACCTGTTTTGACGTTTTCTTGGAGCGGGTTCAAAATTTTCGAAATTGAGCTCTTCATCTAGTATATTATTTGAAATAATATTGAACCATTAACCTCAAACTCGCGTATCGTCGGAGCGTAATGTAATCGACAAATCTCGATCCCGAATATTAAATCTTCAGAATTAAATTAATCATTCAATAAGACTAATAGCTCGAAATGGCTCAAACGATTTAGCTACAACTCGATCAAAGCTTAAAGTATTCATTGATCGAGCCGACCGACACGAAATTGTTTCGCCACTCCGGATGGGAGTTGAAAAATCCAAGAGCGACGAAGCAGCTCGTTCGATTATACGAGTAACTCGAAATTGATCCGACGACAAACTGGATATATCGTAAAACGAATTGCCGCTACACGCGGTTATAGAGGTTTAATCCAATTTCTTTTCTATTTAACCGCGGAGAACTCTACTGGGACGAAATAACTGCAGCGTGCACTCGTTCCTTCCATCTTTCGGCGTAATAAGTTCGCGATGAAAAGAAGGAAAAACGCGTAATAAAGATAGGGAGACAGAGAGAGAGAGAGAGAGAGAGAGAGAGAGTGTACACAAAAGAAAAGAGAGGAGTGTGTACTCACCAAACAACGTTACTCTTGGATGTTCACGACGATGTCACAGGCTGATATCAACGACGTGGACCACTCGACCCGCATAGCGTGCGAGCCTCCGAGGCTCGCTTCCTCTTCCTTTTTTTTGCATTCGCACCTCGGCGAATCTTCTCTCTTGATGCCCAAACGCACACATACACACAACACGCGGAGCTCGTACGGATAAACAAATGAGAGGAAAGGAACATTCGACGTAGGACGTTTTCAAAACAATGCACACACGCTGCATTCGAAAGCCTCGCACGCACACCATTCATGCACCTGTCACACGGGAATTCATACGGAGTGCCTACTGTTTCCTCAGCGAAAAGCGTGGAAAACTCGGGAAGTGCGATTAGAGACAAAATGTAACGGATCGGAGCATCGACAGCCGGGTCCGACGCGATTACGCGTGGTAAAAAAATAATACCGTGGATTGTACGATCGGGGAGGTGGGTGGAATGGAAACTCCGAAATTCACGCAATGTGTAAATGTATACAACGACGTGGGGAGGTACGAGGGGGAGGGAAAAGCGAGGTACCGATCTGCAGTAGCGAGTCTTTTTTACAAAAATGCTCGTTCGAATGACACGAACCGACCGTTCGAACTCGACAACGACGATCGACAAATTAACGATTATCTGTTAAACTAACCTATTCGCCGTTACGTTACGACCGGTACGCGCGATTACTCAACGAATTATTCAAAACATCTCCGCGACACTGACTTGTGCAGATATCACGACAGCTGCCATATTGGAAATTCCATTTTACTCAACCACGTACTAGGAGCGCTGCTGTACGAGTTAGCAGATTGTGGTGCCGCCTGGCGAAATATTTCCAAGCCCGAAACTGAAAATGTTTTAGTTTCCGCAAATGGTAACTTACCATCCAACTTTGAAAATGTTCGAGAAGTACGCATTAATGAATAAACCAATCTTTGCGATTTGTACTTTTATTTTCCACTGCGATAATCAAATTAAATTCTTTTACACGGTTGTGAAATAATTGATTCGAGTTGCTCCTAATCGGTCGAAGGTTATTTTCGACACGGCTTGTCTACCGTAGGCATGTTATCATATAAAGGTACGAGTCTTATAATAGTAGAATTCTGTAGTAACCGACGAAAGAGTGACGTCATTTCACGTTATGGTTTAAAATAGTACGAAATACCTTTTATGTTTCTTCTGTCGTCACGAGCCGTTACGTAAGGCAACAATAATATTATTAGTTCAATATACTTACGATTTTTGTGCGAATGCTTTAAAATACTCGAATCGACATCGTTTCGCTGAATTTGATAAACATTGTAGAATAACCGATACGTTTCGTGTACGATAGAAATAATAAATTTTCGCACAGAACTTGTCGCTTATAAACTAATAAAAAGTACTTTATAAGTGCATTTCATACAACAAATTATACAATATTTTTACAGAATTTATTGCTTCAAATGCAATTGCACGTATCTCGAGATATTTCCTTTGAATTGAATTAATCGATGTAACGAGTTACACGAACAATTTCAGAAATAAAGCTATAATTACAAAATCCTCAAATTTTCAAGAATATTTAAAAATCCTTATCGCTAGAATGTACAATATGCAAAAATAAAAGAATTCGTATATAGTGCAGAGAGAGTGTAGAAAAGGCGACAGCTAGAGAAGAAGCGGAAGAGGCTCAGCACCACTTTTCTACGGGTACGGGTGCCAAGTGTGGTCTGGGCTTCGGTGAGGGCCATCTCAGAGCGCTCTGACAGGATTCCGCCCTGGAGGGCGCCCTCGGGGGTGGCTGGGGTGGGTTCGTGTAGGACTCCTGGTTCTCGCGATTCGAGTCTCCGTTCGATTCCGATCTGTAGCTCTTGTCCGCTGGGGGATCGCCACGGTAATTTCGCTTGGTCGGTTTTCTCGCGAGGTCGTGGACACTCGCAGGTGGCGCGCTCTCGACGGACTGAAGACTCGCCGCCCGATGCAGCGAAAGTCGTAAGGGCTTCTTCGGCGGGGCTGGCCTCGTTTTCGTCATCTCGTGCGAGCTGTACGCGATCGATACGTCCGATTGCTCCGAAGCACGGGAATCCTAAAATGATCAAAATCAATAAAAAATATTTATAAATACACTCTTCAAAATATTTAGAGGGATATTTATATAATTATGATTTGACTAAAAATTTGTAGCTGAAATATAGTTATTGGAAAATAACAAGCGTCCCTTTAACTGTTTTGAAGAGTTTGAAGAGTCAACAGCTTTGCGCTTGTGACCTACCTGCATGCGATAATACGTAGGTTCGGAATCGAACTCCATGGATTGGAGATGCGGTGCGCTTTTACGGCCTTTATGCAAATTTTCCATTGCGGATTCCGCTCTGGGTGGCCGTCTGCGTTGGATTTGCGAGACTTGCGACTGTTTGCAGTCCAAACTCGCGGTGGATCTGGCGAGTTGGAGAGCGTTCTGCTTTTCTTGGATCCTCCGGCTGCTGCGAGATTTCTGGTGGCCGTTGGACATCCCGTCCGAGGAGAAGTCGATTTCCTTGGGGCTCCTCGACTCGGTGAAGCGTCTGCCGTGCTCTCCGTGCTTGCTTCGCACTATCGGCAAGCTCTGGCGCAGCTCGGTCGAACTTCTCACGTTCAGGCCGGGAAGATTCGCCACCAGGGCGGTCACTTGGGGCCCCTTTTGAAATACCTACATAAATTACGTATAAATAACATCGGCGTAATATCATCCACTCTGTATTAGCATGATAATGAGAAACGCAACTCCGACAGATTTCTCATATCGTGCTTTCGAAAAAATTCGCGTTATCTCGATCGAAAGGGGTGAGCTCACCTGTACGTGCTCCTGGTGGCTCGGGGGAGGATCCGCCGGAACCTCGGTTCTGGTGGGAGCCAGCAGATCCCTAACCTGTTCCTCGAGATACCCGATTCTGTGAGTCAGCCTGAGATTGTCCGATCGGAGGGTGCGCAGCGCGGCGAGGGACTCGCCCTTTCGCAAGACGACGATTTGCGCCGCGTCCGGTGCCACGGCCAGCAGTCTCGCCAGATCGCTTCTGCCCGCACCCACCACAATTTTTCCATTCACCTCCAAGATCCTGCAAGGATATGTTAAATTTTAATATTAATACATTTATTATTTGTATATGTTCGGACAAATATCAAGTACATTAAAAAAAAATATATGTTTGAATTAAAAATACTAATTTTATCTTAAAAAAATATTTCTTCAACCATTTTTTATTTTCAGTGTGAAGTACTCGGGGGACAAAGTACCCCACTGTTCCGGACAAAGACCACCGAGGTTACGAGTACTCGAGGAACGGGCCGAGTGTTGCTTTACGAGAAATTTGAGAATCTCTGTTAGACGAGAGAAACGTTTCTTCGATGCTCTCTCGGTCGTTCAACTGGTACGATAGTACTGGCCAGATGAAAGATACGGGTGTATTGTGTACTCGTACACGAACTTCCTCTTTCGTTTAACAGCAGAGAACCGTGTAAATAAGCCACGAGTTACGAAGAGAGCGGGTATTCACGAACGCGACTTGACTGAATAACCGAATTGAATTAGCGATGCTCGTTCGTAGCGTACTGGGTCTGTTTATGAATTGCAGTGTAGATCTCGCCTCGATAGGATCGAGTACGGGAAAAATGTTGCTCGAGATAAATTTTCAATGCACAGAAAAAAATTGTAGAATGTACTAAATTTGCATAAATGAATATTTAATTTGCTAAACAAAATAATTTTACAGAATTGAACTAATATTTAATCACGAACGATTCATTTTATCGAATCGAATATTTGAATGAAAATATTTCGTACGTTCTAGAAATTTTTTTTTAGTGAATAATGGCAACATAGCGAATCATCGTTGCGGTTAAAGGACTAAGGACGACGTATCGCGATGCTCGACTTAACGAATTATCCCGGCACGACGAGGCGCACACGGGATGGGGGTCACGCGGAGTCTCTGGCGCAATTAGCGGGGGCACACGGCGAACTTCCGGCGCTGCTTCACGCTACGTCGATTCGCGCGGTTGGGAACGGAATACCAAGATTGGCCTATTGTTCTTCGTCGATAGGACGAATACTGCTCCGTGCCCTCCATACGCGAGTTTTCCACGCGCGATTCTATAATCGGCAGGAGAAGACACTTCTCGATCATCTTCCAGCCATGTAAAAAGGAAAATATATCTGGCGCGTTTCTTTCTCTACAAACGCTCGCGGGTTTCTTGCGTCGGGTCGGTGTCCCTCTCGTTCACGGAAACGCACCTTGTTTGCGTTACTCGTTACGGGAGAGCGACGAATCGAGTAAAACACTTGTTAGATCTACAGTTACGCTCTTTCTGCAAACGGAAAATACTCCGACGACGATCGCGTGTTGCATCACGACTAATTAAACGTTACGCGTTCTCGTGCTTTTTTTTTAACAAAACACGTGTAATCTCGAACGCATTGTTCGTGTCGAAACAATTCTCCCCTAATCAGACAATTTACGATAATTTCCAGTTGAAAGAATCCAATCGATTATCGATATCGAGCATTCGAATGGACGTAAGTAGAGTGATTTAGTTCCTTTTGTAATCTCGGATGATCGTCTGGACAAATTCTAGAGGGGGGCGAACAAATCGAACGTCACCGGCGTACGTGAGTCGAATTCGAGTAGTGGAAACCCACAGCTGCGCGGCTTTCGTTCCATCGTATCGCGGAATCTCGTATATAATGGGATAACAATAAGCCCGAACCTGTCCCCCTTGCAGAGCCCGGAATCCTCGACTGCCCAATCGACGTAGAGGCCCGGTGTGTCGTCGCGTGGCCCGGCACCGAAACGCGGGCTCTTAGGATCGGCGCTAACCTCGACAGCGTGGATGGTGATCTGCGTCGAGCCGGTGATACAGCTGTAAAAGAAAATTTATCGTCTCGTATATCACACGAGATAGGATAATCCCGATATTACGCAACGGTGATGTTCGTTACCTGAATATCGTGTCGTTCTTCTGTTTTTCTTGGGTCTCCGCCAACTCCAATGCGGCTTGGAGAGCCCTGCTCTCCTCCCGCAGTGTCAAGAGTTCGAGCTCCTCGCGCCCCAACCTGTACTCCAGTTCCGCTTGCTGTATTCTTACATCTATATTGCTGCAACATAATTGAAAAGTTTTGAATTTTCGAAAAGAACGATACACTACAAAACAAAATTTTGTAGATTGTTTTATTTACATTTGTTCAAATAAGTATTTAAATTTCTAGATAAAGTGATTGTTTGAATTGTTTAATTTTATCGAATTAAATATTTGAGTATGCAAATTTGCATTCTACAAAATTTTTTCAGTGTAGAACACAAAATGAAATGAATCGAAAGGAAAAGGATAAAGTTTGAAGACTCACTCTGTGATGTCTAATCGCTCGAGCGCCAATTTCAGGTTCTTGATGGCTAGTCGCTTGTTGTCGGCGTCGCGTCTCAGCCTTTGAAGCCGTTCCTCGGTCGCTTTCCTGTCCGCCTCGGTCAAGGGTGGCGCGCCGTTGCGCAACGCCAGTCGACTGCTCAGCGTATTGCATAGCTGGCCTTTCAGCCTGCCAATGACGCGACAAGACGTTTCGATTATCGATAATTCTTGCGACAAATCTTGTTTGAAATTCGGAGTCGTAAAATTCTTCTATTTGAATGTTCATATATACAACACAAAAGTTTTAAGTGGGCGATTATTGACAAGTGTCTGCACTATATTTCGCTTGCATAATTTTATGTATAACTTTCCCCGATACACTCGCCGGAGGCTAGTAGGCGAATACCCGCGTATAGAAGGAGCGCTCGATCGAGCGGAGTTAATAACCGTTGTTTTCGAGCCGATTGATGCGCCGATACTCGTACAATAAACAGCGAACGAATGGAACATCGCGAACGAGTTAGGAGAACAATGGGAAGAGTCCAGTTTCGTAGGGAACGAAATACGCGAGGTGCGCGCCGAACGAACAATGCCAAACCGAAGACAATAAAAGTAACGATACTCACGTCTGAATGATGTTCTCTTTGTCCCGCAGCGCGATTCTCAGAGCGTCCAATTCCTTGTAATGATCGCGGTTACGGTGACCGGCCGGCGACGTCATACCACCGGACACGCTTCCGCCTTTCTTCCGTCTCGGCGTTGTCGATAACGACACTTCGATGCTGGCCATCTGAAACAAACCAGGAATATCGAGTCTCTCCTCTCGAACACCAACGCTCGATTGCGCATCGACGTTTCTCTCGACGGGGGCGTGAATCTATTTCCCATTACTCATTACGAATATCGTTGCGCTAAGTGAATCTCGTCAGATAATGGATGGGCGAGGAAAACCGGTTCTTATACCGAAAATAAAAATTTGTTGTGGCTACTCAATATTTATTTATTTATTTTTTTTTTTAGTTGAAATAAATTGAATAAAAAACAAATATTTGGTTCTACACAACATTTGTTTCAACGACTATTGAGTAAATTCAATAAATTTTTATTTTCACTGCATTATTGTATCGTCTTCGTTCGACAATTCCGGCTTTTCGAATTATCCAAGAAAAAAAGACGATAACTCAGCCGACAGGAGCGTTTTATCAAATCGAGGGTGAAGCTATGCGAGAATCCGAGAGTTATTCGTTGGAGATTAGTTACTCGCAACATTGATACGTCCGGGCGTATAAATTACTTCGTTAAGCGAGCTCGGCGCGAAAATTCGTACCTTTTTCTCTCGAAAAGGTACGACCGGTCGTGCGAATTTCTCGCCGAGGGCGCGCGAAGCCTCGAATGATAAATCGCGCGTGTCTCGCCGATGCATCGCGTCTCGTGGGCGGCGATTTCGATTTTTTCAACGCGCGCTATTATTTCGTTTCGTGTACTCATCGCCGCTTGTGAAATACGTCCGAGGGCCTTCGGGGATGCGCGTCGCGCGGCTATTCCAATCGAGTTTCTTTTGTCTTCGCGTGGCGAGCTCGCGATAGGTGCGATGCGTATTTATCGTTACCAAGTTTTTTTTACCGATAGAATTTTTTATGTTTCGAATCAATGACAGGAAATTTGCAACATTGCTTTGCTATTTGTCTCATAAATATTTCATGTATTCTTACATTCATGATAAATTGTTTTAATTTCTCTTCAGGGGTGATAAAGAAACTCGATCACGGATCGATCACTTCGGAGGATGACAGCGCTATTGGCAGCCGGGGGACCACCAACCGGGCCCAACGAATCGATCTCTCTAGTCGAATACTCTCCCTCGTACGCGTACCACTTTTTCCCCGAACTCGCCGTCGGATCTCCAGCGCATCTGGAATCCATCCTTCTTTTTCCGATACGTCGAATCGAGTCGCGATAAAGGACCGTCTATTTTTATCGGGGGCTTCTCCGATTCCCCTCTCTCTCACTCCCGACCGTTAAAAACCTCATCGGCGTATATCATAACGCGTTCCCCATCGCGTCGGGTGGCTCGCAAATCACGCGGCTGAATGTATAAAGCGCGATTTCCTCGCGAATTTACTCGCATGTAAATCGGTTATTGCGAGGCTCGCGGGGTGAGGCCGTTTATATCCGGTTCACCCCGGGACACGTATCTCGCGCGTTAACCTCCGACGGTGGTCCTCGAGTCTCGCGAGAGGCTCGTCGTGTCGTTTTCTCTAGCCTTTCGCGATATTCTCGCTCTCTCTCTTTCGCGCGACTCCCACGCGCGGCCTCAGTCCCTCTTCCTCTCTCTCTCTCTCTCTCTCTTTCTCTTTCTCTCGATATCGTGTATTGCCCACGCTGACCTTCGCGACGACGAAGCCCTCGCCGAGAGTAGAGTCATGTAGCAAC
>NCVS01000866.1:29874-40410 GCA_003055095.1 Goniozus legneri
AGGTCGGAGGTCGTCGAACGGCAATGTGGAACGAATTCGCGGAAATCGACGATACCTTCGTTAACGTCGAGAACGCGCGAAACAAATCCTCCTATATGAGGCGAGTTCCGAGAAGCCACTCGCGCTCCCTGGATACGTAACAGCGAACTGTATCGACTCTACGCGCGCAGCCCCGTTTGCGTCGCGATCGGACGTTTCGTAAGCTCAATTACTCCGCGGGGAGTTTGGGGTCTATTTTTACGCTCTTATATCACGCTATCCTTGTCTGCGGAGGGATGCGTCTTTTCAGTTTTGTTGAGATTATCGGGGTAAGAAAATATGACCAGTTTTTTGTTAAAATTTGAACACCTTATACTCTAATATTCACACTGTGAAAAAAAAAACGAATTGTTCGATGTGACTAGTTTAAATAAAATCGAACAATTATCTTGTCTAGTAAATCAAATATTTATCTGAACGCATACAAATTTAGTACACTCTTCAAATTTTTTGATCGTATTTGTGAAAGAAAACTTGAATTTATGAATATCGGTGATCATTTTTCGTCCCGGCGAAAAAATCGTTGAAAATTTTTCAAGAGGGCCACACGCGCGAGATAAGTTGTTCGTTGTTCACGCGCCGTCTTCGGTCTCCTCCGTAGTCGACAGATCGCGGCTCGGCACTCTACGCGTACGCGTCCATCGGATTATCGCGCCGTCCGAGATTTACGGCAACAGGTATGCGCCGTTACGAGGATAACACCCGACGAGTCCGATAATAGTCCGGCAATCCCATTATTTCGCGATCGTGGATCGTTCGTTCGCGCGAAATCTAACAAATATTCCTTCTATCGCGATACCCACAGAATTCTCCACTCGCGATAATCGATCAGTCGTTTTTTTCGTCGCGACTCGCTCATAATTAACTCGTGGAGTGCGGAAAGTTTATGGAAATTAATTAACCGCAACAAAGGCGCAATTTTTTCACCCGCGCGCGTGAAATTATTACGTCGCGAGCCGGCTGGTTCTCTCATTGTTATCTCGTTACTTCGTACTTTTCCTTTTTTGCAGGCACTCTATTTTCTGAGAAACGAATGTTCGCCTCTAGTTGGAAACGGGGAGCCATTGATGTACGCGCGTTCTCCCCGACAAAAGGAATAGGAGCTCGTGCGAGTTTCTCCATCGAGCGGAGTGTCAGTCGTAAAATTGTAACGCGAGAACGTTACTTTTTCGTCGAGTTTGTTGTCACGGTGTTGCCTACTGGGAAAATCATTCACAACCGATGCTTTATAACGCGAGATAGATGAAACGGGCTGATTACGGGCATGTTACATATACTGAAAATAAAAATTTGTTCAAGCTCCGTGTAACAAATATCGAGTACATTCTACGAGATTATTAAGTAGAATATCAAGTAGCTTGAATATATTTTTATTTTCAGTGCGTATAAGTAGAAAGAAAAAGAAACAAGCACTGCGTGAATTTATGGAGGAGCAAACGCGATCGGTTAGAATTCGAAAAACGAGAAGATAGAGACGCCGAATGATAATGTTAGATCGCATCTAGGGACTGAAGAAATCGGCATTCCTCCCGAGCATTCCTCGAATTTTCGCGGACAGCGGCGGCGACAAAAAGCCGAACATCCCCTGCGCGAAAGGGAAATTTATATACGCGTCTTCCTTCACTCTTAACGTTTTATTTTCTCCTCCCATCCCGACGTACCGCATCCTCCGTATTATCATCCATCGTTCCACATTGTCCACCTCCCCTCGGCCTCGTCTCGGCGCATACCGTCGAACATCATACACCGCGACGCGAGGAAATGGCTCGTAAAATTACTTTCTTTACCCGCTCGCGATCTCACCGACGGCCCTTTACGGCTTTATCTCGAAAATTTCCTGGAAGATCGTCGGAAGAGGTTACTTGTTTGCACTGCGCGACGAGGAATTTTAATTTCCCTGTTTCTTTTCTGTTTTTTTTTTCTGGTCGGCCGGGAGGCGAAATAATCGACGCCCGGGCGCGAAAATCGGAGCGAGGGGACGGGCAACCTTCGCGTGTTTAGGAGCGATCCGGCTCTCCCGAATACGGCCGAGAGGGGGAGGAGGGAGTTTTTATTTTTCTCCGGCGTTAGGAGAAGGGTAAGAAATCGCGGACGGAGGAGATACACGAGCGGCTCGCCGGCGAAAGGCCACTGACT
Source organism: Goniozus legneri (assembly GCA_003055095.1). Classification (NCBI taxonomy): domain Eukaryota; kingdom Metazoa; phylum Arthropoda; class Insecta; order Hymenoptera; family Bethylidae; genus Goniozus; species Goniozus legneri. The sequence goes on from NCVS01000866.1 coordinate 32,050, forward strand.
CCCGAAACTGCAATCTCGCCGGGCCGATCGTGTCTGGTCGGGACCCAAGGGCGTACCGTGATCCGCGTACCAGCCGATTTACGGTAGTGGCCGTCTTCGTTTTCGGCTCCGCGAGTGTGGATTTGGACGGCTCTCGCCGAGAATAATCTTCCGAGAGACTGACCGCGGCGAAAACATTTATCCCTATAAATTATTTATATCCTTCCTCCCGCGAACTCTCGCGATGTACTTTTTCTCCCTTCCCACTTCGTTTTTACGGTTTTTTCTACCTCTGGGAATTCACTCTCGCAATCTGTTCGAATTTCGTTTGCCGGCGTTTCCTCGGTGAATCTCCTCCAGCGTAAATCCCTGCAGCGCGACGTCTCATCCGCGAGTTTATAGTCATACGTCCCTTTGAACGAGTCCAACTCTCGGCCGCGTAAAAGAGGAGAATGAAAATAAAGGCGGGAATAATAAGCCTTTGTGCTTTCAGCGCCACATTTTCCTCGCGTTTCATTTTCTTATCTACCGGCGTATCTTTAGCCGGAAAATATTCGCGCAGAGTAATTAGGTTAGTTCGTATGTACTCGATTTTCGTTTCGATGTGGTGTCGTGATGAGCTTGAAGGAGAGAGAAACGAACTAGTCGAGGTTGCTAAACCGAGAGTAGGACGGGGAGGAGTTCGCGTTCGGTCACGTCCACCGGCTGACCGTACTCCGACATTGACACGACGTTCCTCCTTCGTTATTCTCTTTACCCTCTCTCGCGAATATCTCCGAGCGCATCGGTCTTATTAAAATCTACAAAAATTCCTATAATCACCATCCCGCGCTGCTCGTTACTCGAGAAGAAAGAGATGAATTTCGAAAGGCCGTTTAATCATTCTTGCGGTATACCCCGGAAAAAATTCGAACGATCGTTCTCGTAGAAGAGCAACGATAATCAGTTAATAATATACTCGTAGGAGCGTTCGCAGAGAGCGAAATTGTGATTGATAACGTCGTTCCGCGGCTGGCGAAGCGATAAAGTCGTTTCGCGAGCGAGCAAGTCGAAATATCGTCTCGGTATTGATGACGCGTCCGCGGGAATTAATCGTAACGTCTTGGATTCTCTTTTACGGCGCGATTTCGACGGATTCGAATAGATCTCGAGGAGAGACGGGACGATTTATCTCGAATGCTGCGCCAATGAGCGAGTTTGCGCTCTCGCGAGAGGGGCAGTTTGCTAATGGTACCCGTTTCGCGACCGAGTTCGGTTCGTTGTGCGCATCTGCATATAAATCACCATGGCTATACCAGAGGGGGTGGAGAGTGAGAGAGAACTAAAGGCTTCGCAAACTCGCCGGAGGCTATCGCCGAACCGCCGAATAGCGTAAAAATTTTTTCAACCATTACCGAAATGTTAAAATCATAAATAATGGCTACACTGAAAATAATTTGTTGAAGCTACTTGTTAAATATTTTATTCGATCACAGAAAATGTTATTTAGAATAGTGAAATATTAAAAAATTAGTATCTTTAACTCGAACAAATAGTTTGTTCCGAATATTTATTTGAACGTATACAGCAAATTTTTATTTTCAGTGTAGGTCGAAAAAACAAGCGGGTCCCATACCTGCTCTCGGCGCAAAAAGAAGATCACGGACATAATCGATTTCGTGGAATCGTTTGGGGCGTCGGGCGTGTATTCGCAAAATAATTTTCTAACGATGATTGTAGGGAAAACTCACCTTGGCCTCGAGAGTCTCCAACTGCGCCATTCTCGGCTCTAGAAGCTGCGGTTGGCCTCCTGTATGTAGAGCGGTCTGCAAAGAAAAACGAGTCTCGGTTACACTCGAGAGAAAAAGAAACCCATGCTAGCTGCAATTATTACAAAATCGTACGTCCTTCCGTGAGCGTGACTTCGATTCCCGGTCCGCGAGAGGCGTCAAACGATTCCACTTATCCGCGCGTCATTCGGAATTTTTCTCTCAGCGACGGATAACCGTGCGGCCGGCTCGCGCGGTTTTTCTCGCGTTTACTCGGCAATCTCATTCCGCGGCCGGATGCGCCGATATTGAAACGGCGAGCGTCTCGCGCGTTACCGTTACGCAAAAGCGGCGCGAGAGAAGACGGAACGGAACCACTCGCGCTCCCCTTATCTCCCTGGTACATCCCGAGGGATAATAAAACACGGTAGCTATATAACCGCGGTAACCTTCCCTCTCGTTACAGCTTCCTTAGCATAGAAATGAGAAGAGAACGCGCTCGCGATTGACGCGTTCATCCTGCCGATCTTACGACGCTCTCGTTCGCACCCCGGAGCTTCTCGGAAAACGCCTCGAGTGGCCGAATGTGTTACCGTTACTCGTAACTTGTCGCTTTATCGACGACTCTAGTAAGAACGTTATCGTTCCTCCACGGATTCGCCAGTTTTCTCGCGTATTTCCGAGGATCCTCTCCCACGCACGCCTTTGTTTAAAGAAAAACTAACGAGAAAAAGTTTTCGTGCTCGTATCATTTTTGCGAAAACCTTGGCCCTAATGTGTTATAACGAAGGTAGGTTAAGCGATATCCCGGGAGGATCGCGAGAAACTTTCTCGGGTTGTCTTTATTTTCCGCTCAACTGGACGTTGCAAACGATTTTCTCGAGAATAAAATTTAGCCCTCTCTCACCTGCAATATTCGAGTTGAAGGAACAAAATTTTGTTGTACAAATTGTTGCATAACAGTATATGAAACCAAATTTTGAATTAAAAATACCAATTTTATTCTCCATTTCTAAACAAATGTTGAATAGCTTCAACGAATTTTCAGTGTAGGAATTCGATCGACAAAACTTTTTCTTAGAAAGTAATACAACTGTGCAAAAAATCAATCGCTACTCGAGATTTTTCTACGCGCGATATGCGTCTCGGGCTCGTTCTCATTCCCGCGAGTTTACGAGCGAAGTCGCAATCTCAAGCGATGTCTTTCCCAGAGGCAGGGCGTCACCGTTGAGTTTCGCGGTCATCACCATCGTCGTCGTCCGGCCGAGCGACATAACACGACGCGCGTTGAGAAAAATAGAAAAGAAGAGAATCGCGTTTCACGCTATTGCCGTACACGCGTTTCTTTCGTTCTCTCTCTTCTTCTTCTCTCTAGAGAGAAGGAGAGAGAGAATGCGTATACAGAGCTCATTTCGTTTCCCTCGTCCCTCGAACACCGACAATTACGTTTCGGGCGTTCCAAGGTCTCGGATGAAATGGTTCTCTGCTCTCCTCGCTCGCGTTTACATCGGAGAAGCCTGTGATTTTTGTCCTCGCGTCCGCGAAATGAGAGATAAAATTTTCAGGAACTTTATATTCCAAAGCTGATGTATACGATCAATTCCAAACTTTACGGCCCCGTTACGTCTCGAATTGGCGCACGCGAAGGGTGAGCGCGAAATGTCCGATTGTACCGCGCGTTTCGATTGATCGATATTCGCGATATTTTTACGGCCGTGTGGAATCGTAAAATTCGTGCCGCCAGAACTCAGCGATGATTAATAACTCGACGTTTACGAGTCAGCGTTATCACGGCTCGATTGATGGAACGACCCCTCTTTGCTCTCAATGAGAACGGGAGAATCAAGAGTAATAAAGAGAGAGAGAGAGAGAGAGGGAAGTAACAAGGGCACGTAGGAGTACAAGAAATCGCGAATCTCGCGTGGGACGCGCATCGATGAGCCATCGATCGCGTGCTCGCGCTTCGAAAACTCTCGTTAATCTCGCGCCTCACCGAATATCCCGCTACTCTTCTGCACTGACTTGGCGAAACTCGGACCGGTTTAACCGATCTCCGCTATTTTCTCGCCGAGTATGAAAATTTCTCTATTTTTACCCCCTTTAATCTCTTCGGTGTGGCGAGTTTTCCAGTCGTAATTTCACTTCTCACGTACTCTCTTGGTATAGTACGCGTGGGCGCGTTCGGCTTGCTCGTCCGTGACTCGTGCGCGCAATATATTCCCGTCTCTCGCTCTCCTGCATCGCACGCGGGAACAACGTCGAGCACACACGCTCGTCTCGCGTCTTCTCGCTGTCTTATTCGCCTTCGCCGTGCCGCGTCCGAGAGAAAAAAAAACTACCACACCCCGTCCTACCCCCTCGGCCCGACTTAATTGCTTTCGAGCGAACGAGCGCTGAATCTCGTCACGTCCGTCTCGATTTTCCTTGTTGCGTGTTTCTTATAATAGATTTTTCAATTAAAACCGAACACGGGCCATTACCGTACGAAAGTTCAACCGGGAATTAAGCTCGATTCGTTTTTTGGACGATTCTAGGCGTTCTCGGTCTTCCAGCCAACGAGAGTCGCAAAAAATAGCAAATCGGATTTGCTCCGAGAGCACCAAATAACGAGCCAGGTTAGTTTCCGAGTCGAAAAATTTTATCGATTGTTTAGTCGGATTTTAATCTGTATTCTGTTTCATTCGTTTGTTGACAAATACAGCTTACGCATCGACTTTCATACAGCAAAAAAAAACAAACACAGCCAAAGACGGATCAAATTTCTCGGTTCGATTTTTCGCCACTCTAAAAAATTTTACTCTCACCTCATCGACGTTAAGACTCGCTCCAATCAGAGGTCGACCTAGTTTATCCTAGTCACAGCATAGTCATAATGGTCACATATAACTGCATTTTACACTCGCACTTACACTAAAAATGCGGGAAAAGAGCTTTCACAACACGATGTAACTGACATTTTAAAAACAATAATGGCCGCTCCTACGTCACGCGGAACCAAAACTAGAATTTACGTAGACACTAGACCACTACCGCCAAAATTGTTATTAACGTGAAAACCGGTAAAAAGCTCGCTTTGTCCAGTTACTATTAGTTCCGACATGCGCTACGAATGGCGCTAGTAATAATTCTAGCAGTAGCTTTTGCGCAGATCCGAATCTTGGTGATGCGTTTGCGCATGACGCTGAGCGGCCATTATTGTTTTTAAAATGTCGGTTGCGTTGTTTTAAACGAACTTTTTTTAGTGTGAGTGCTAATATAAAATGCAATTTTAAGTGACTACTATGACTACGATGTGACTATGACATATAAGTGCGAGCGTAAAATGCAGTTTTCTGTGACTGACGAGTTTGGCTGTCCCCCGATTGGAGCGAGATTTACGCCGAAAGGTAAGAGCAAATTTTTTACTCCGAAAAGTCGACAAAATCGAGCCGAAAAATTTGGCCGGTTTTTCATTGTCTGTATTTTATTCACCAAATATAAAACAAAATACAGACTATTAAACACAACTAAACAATTGATCGAATTTTTCGATTTTCGATTATTCGGCTAATTGAACGGACCAATTAAGCTCGCTAATAGTTCGCATAGTTTTCGCGGTATCCCTTTGTACGCGACGTCCGGAATAATTCGCCAGTGTGTGCGAAAGGTACACACGCGGCGAGCGTTGATTCTCACGACCGTTACGCCCACCGATGCATACAGAATTTCCGCCCTCGCTTGTGCACGCGTGAAATTTACACGCGCAGGGAGCGATGCGCCGCGAGAGATTGTTTTTAACAACGGGCGTATATTGTTCTCGAATTTCTCGGCTCGCCCATACCAACTACGTGACTTTGTTCGAGCTTCGACGCTCTCGACGAAGAATTCAACAGATTTTTCTCCACAGCATGCTCGGGTAACGCGAAAAAAATTTAAACCAATGTCTGGTGTAACGAAAGGTTAAATGAAAAATGTTTATTTTTTTCGAATTGGAAAAAAAGGACAGGCATTTTGGCACACTCGTCTAGTGGCGGGCAACAAGAGAGTGAGAGAGAGAGAAAAGATAGCCGGCAAAAAAAGGTAGAAATTCGGATCGCGTGCTGGAAACCTCCACCTTCGCCCTTGAAATTGACTCACGGCGCGTGATGTCCCGCGAGCAACGCTCGTTTTCTTCTCCCTACATCGCCCACCGTGACTCTGGCGACTTTCTTTCTTTTACTTTCGCCTCGCGTAATTGCCGAGCGAACAATTAACGTCGCGCGACACCTATGCGCGTTTATATCAATCCCGCCCACGGTTGAGACAGGATCGACGTTCGACGCAAAACAACAAGAGAACTACTCTTTCTATCAACACTATCTGAATAATACAGCCGGTATATAGTAAAATAATTTTTTTGTATATATTCGAGAATTTTAACAGTCTAAAAAAATTATTTAGTTTAAAAAAATCGGTATTACATACTCCATCGTTGCTAAATTTTGAAAAATACTCAATCAAATTTTTCGACTCTCGGATAGTGAGTTACGTAAATGGCTCGCGTCTAGACACACGTGCGATCAAAAAAAAATAATTCATCCATTTTTCATTCGTGGTTGTACGACATTCGAGCTTTACGGTGATATTTTTACCCCGAACCGCGGCTTATTTATAAAGCTTTATTAAACGTGTCGCGTGCAATCCACCCGACGATGTTTCCAAAATGAAAGAAGAAAAATACTTTATCACAAGTCTCGTCAATCTCTCGGGTGGATTTTGCCTCGCACGCGACCGAACGGACGAGATTGAATTGCACCGAGCGAAGGACGGAGCCCGCGCGATACAGTTTGCGTTGGAAAATTTTCTACCAGTTTTGTCCCGCCGTGTGTGTGTTTATCTCTTTGGCGAGGATCGCTCGAGGCGAGCGTGTGCGCTCCGTGCGACCGCGAGGAGTCCCGAGCTCGTGGAACCGCGAAATTACGCGAATACGAGGGCCCCTTTCCACCGATCGTCGAGGAGGAGCGAGAGAGAAGGATGGAGAGAAGTTTTGAGAAAAGAGGGAGTCTCGTGAGAATACCGATTTCTCATCTTACCGCGAGAGTTCTTGCGCGAGTACGCGCGCAAACTTGTGGCCTCGCTAGTACGCGCATTAGAGCCACGCATGTACGAGAGGCACCTAAGAAGAGCCGGTGCGTCGACCTCGGGACACCCCAACAACCTTCGAATCGCTCCGGAACTACACCGACTACTCTCTCTCCCTCTCTCTCTCTCTCATTTTTCACTCTCTCTTTCTTCTGTCTCCATTTTCCCCTCCTCGTTTCTCTCCCAGATGTTAATTCGCGCGTAAATATTTGCTCGTCTTATCGACGAATCAATATTTGGACTGAGACTCCGAGTGCCTTGTTTTCCTACGAAAATATCTCGTTTCTGCGACTCGGTCCGCAGATTTCCGGAGTAGGGGAAAATTCAATCGTAAACATTACGAAGAAGAACACTTCGAGTCTCGACTTTGGCATACTAGGACACTTTCTAATTTCGCGTAACATAGGACCGGAATAAAAAAGATTGCGCAGTACAGTTTCCCTCGTTAATTCTCGCTCGTGGAAACGTTAAATAACGGCTATTGAAATTTATTAACGCCATTAACGCAGGAGAAAAAATTTCACCACGAGCCTCTCGCGGTTCGATTTATTATATCGGACGGTCGATAATCGCGCGCTCGTGCGATTATTTGCAACGGCGGATATAACAACGTAAAACGCGCTTGGGGATAAGACGAGCTCTCTCGATGCGAGATCAGCCGCGCGAATTAACCATTATGATCCGGCTAATGAATCCGATTGTTCCTAGAATCCCTCGCGGAGCGATATCTTACGGATTCTACGCTGGCTAGCTCTCAGCCGTACGTTCCCCGCATAACCGGAGGCGAGGGCGAGAAATCCTCTCGCGCGCACGCGAGAGAGCAACGTTCCTCCGAGGTCCTTTGTTTTGCCCGGCTTAAGCGAGGAGCGTCGTTATCTTCCTCTGAAAAATCGACCAAACTTTGTTTACGAAACAGCCGCGACAAATATGTTAACGCTGTTTATCCTCGAATCTCGAGCAAAAAATTCGTATAAACAACAGACGCATATTTCAGCGATATAAAAAGAATCTCGAGCGATTTGTTTAATTTTCGTTCGAAACTCGATCAAACTTTTCAGACGAGTCCTTCGGAGTCACGTCTTAACGTTTCCGAAGTGACCGTTCGTTTTTCTTACTACGCCGTTAAATCGGTATTAGCCAATTAACGACGGCTAATATGGCAAGTCATCTGCAAGAAACACCGGGCGGATCGATTAAATTCTGATTAAAATTGCAACGAACGTTTTTCTCGAAAAAGTACAAACTTTTTCACTCGAGTGCGTTAATAAGCGAGGAGGGGGACTTGTTGGGGTTGGAAAAATTGCGAACCCGGTGCGTCCTTCGTACGGCGATTTATGACGTCGAGAGCGTGCTACGACTCGAAGGTAGGCCGAGGAATAGGATCGATGATAGGTGGTCCCGCGGCCTGTCAAAGGGAATTGAATATCGTCCTTTCGCCCCCGGTGGAGCTGGACACCGCTCTGTGTACGCGATATGCGTGTACGCCGTAATGGCCGTTTCGGGTCCACGCGAACACCAGAGAGAAAGAGAGAGA
>NCVS01000866.1:40422-73017 GCA_003055095.1 Goniozus legneri
GGGGGGGGAGAAAGAGAGAGAGGGGGAGAGTCCTGCTCGGGCCATTCGTCCCGATAAAGATCGCGAAGAGGAAGCTCGACAAGATTTATACGCGATCTCGGACTCCTCGACGCCGCGATTGCCGGCTTCTCGCGTTCGATAGCGCGCAATTGATTTAACGCGTCCTACGCCCTCAGGACTCTCCCCTTCGACGTTTCGAGATATACTTGTTTATTATACACGCGAGCGTGAATTAGCGCTTCGTCGACTATTTCTGGAAAACACCGCTTCCGGCTAATTCGATATTTAGCACAAAAAAAGTCAAGTAAATAATTTCTTCGATGACTTGATTTTGGAGAATAATTTGTTGTAGTAAACGAGAGATTCCGCCGAATCTTCTTCGAAGATTCGAATGTCGTTTCGCGGAATCCTTCATTAATCACTCCCGGCAAATCCCGGCAAGACGAATCTCGATCGCGTCGCTCCGCGCGCGCCCACGCGGTAATTAAAGCGAACCCCGAGAGAGCCTTAATTATCGTCGATTAACCCCGGTAGTTAATAAGCGGCCAAGCAGCTCTTTCGAATGCTCGCAGCGACTCGAGTTATCGATATTGATGAACGACGCGACGATTGCGTCGATGGGGAAGATGCGAGCGAATCGCTCGACGAGCATTAACACGTAATTTATTTTTCGTATTGTATCCCTTCGCGGATCGGAGTTACGGTACGGGGAAGCGTTTTAATTGCGGATATTAAAAAGGACGAGCGAGTGTAATAACTGACATTACGCGGCTAACGATACGGTTTTGCGCTTGTTTGCCAGCGGGAAGTACACCGGGACGGGTTAGAAACTCGGAAAGAGTCTTGCGTTCGAGAGCGTTATGGCTTTCCGCGTCCATTAAAACGGACGCTGTGTGTAACGTATGTAATGGCGACCCTCGGACTCACCAACGATACCGAACGTTGCTGCTGCTTCAGTCCCAAGTCCTCTTTGTCGTCTCCGCAATCGGTTGTGTAAAACAGCACGCTCTTCTTGGACCCCCTGCAAGCAGAATCCAATCGGCGCGCGTGAATCACGCAACTCGTAGGAATTCCCTTCGATTCGCATAAATAATAGCAGCCCGCGTGCTCGTTAAACTTCTCGTGTCGAGAAATTTGATCGCTCTATTTTTTGGTTTTGTCCAGTATACTCGAATTTTTATAAGCATAGATAATTAGTATTTTTTTAAATTAAATTTAAAACCGTAACAAATTTTTGTTATCGGAGAGTGTTGTCTACTCGCTGGATAGACGAGGAATATCGCTATTCGCGATCTCACGAGGGACGCGCAGTAGTGTATTTGTATTTGAAGAATTCTCTGCTCGTCAATTACAGACGATAAATCAAAGTAGGCACACGCACACTACTCGCTCCTCGTCGTTCCCCTGTCGCGAGCAATTAAATCGACGTACGGCGGAGCCCTACGTTTATGATAATCGCACCTGAATGCCTTCCCATTCCGGTTGAATGGCTGTTCGACGAGCACCGGCGAATCCGCGTAGCACCGGCTCTCGTTCATAGTGGCAGCGTCATCGCAGCTCGATTAATCGATCTGCCGTGTTGTCATCTACGAAAGAAGAAATTAAATTTATTTAAATCGAGCGATAAACAATTATAATATTTTTATTGAATACGTAGTTTCAGCGAACTGAAGAGGCATAAAATTGTAAACATAAGATTTAACATCAATATTTTTTTGATATCATAGTATGTGGTAATTGGCGAATTTAAAAGTACTCGTATTTAAATATTCAATTAATTGTTAAATCGATCGATTATTTGTTTTGATTTTCTATAAATTGGCAATACTGTTGGACTCATGATGAACATCTTGTATCGATGTACGTCCTTCGTACGGGTCGTTCGTGTGAGCATATACTAGTTTATGTTACAATTAAATGTGTTGATACTCGGTAATGTCAATTTGAATAGATATTTCTCTCAAAATGAATTTCTGAAAATTCTTAAATCGCAACAACATGAGCTAAGTAATGTCGTAGAATTTTCTACTCCGATTTTCACATTTTTTAAATTGGTGAATTCTAATTTTTGTGGTGTGTAAATTAGTCAGAAAATACGTAATTTATACTATTTCTATATTAATGTTTACTCTAATGTCTCATGTCTAAATCATGTGATTCTTTTCCAAGTAGCAAAGCTAGAAAATGAGTAAATTAATAATTAATGATTTATTTGATACGAATGATATATTTGAAATAAATATACACAAAGAACATGAGGAAAAAGACTATTTGAAGAAAATTCTCTCAAGCGCGGTAGGTGAATGAATTTTTTTATAACTATTTGTTGGTTAATTTCCTCAATTCATAAAATTTTTTTTCATTGTTCAAATAAATTTATTAGGTAAAATGTTTTCTCACGCAAACTGGCGTCTCGTATCAGAAATATAATCGAATAGTTATTCGAATACAGCGATCGGAAAAACGAATTAAAATAATTCATACTCGCAAAGAAAAACCGAACAACGTTTATCGTATTGCGATTGCAGAAGTTGACGAAGAATATCTTAATAAGGATCTTACGAGAGGTTTTTATCGACATTTAGAGCCTGAATAAATGATGGAATACGTTATTTCAAATGGATCTTTATAAATTTATCAAATTTCTCAATTACTTTTAGGTAGTGAAAATGAATCTTATGATGTGAGAGATAGCGCTATAAATAATAAGTATTTCAAAAAAGGATTGAGAGGAACTCTTTGTCAGGTGGTATGTGAATGAATTTTTTTTTAGTTATTCATTAATAGTTTCTTTGCTTATTTGATATCTCTCTATCATTCAAATGAATTTATCAGATGAGACAGTGTGTCAAACGAAGCAATCGAATTAAAAGAAACGCTAAAATGATTTTACGAATGGAAATACCAACGGATGAGGAAAAAGAACCATTTAACGGAGGGCATTGTGAAAAGAATGAAGGAGAAAAAATCATTTTTATTACAACCAGAGAAGAAGAGGAAGATTGTCTCGATGATGAGGATTTTTCACTGTTATTAAGTTTTTATCAATTTTTAGCGTCGGATCAAGAAACACCTTATTGTAGGCTGATGTATCAGATGACATTGGAAGGTAGAGACATAAGTTATATGTTACCTTCGTATGCTGGAATTAGTAAATACAAAAAGAGAAGAAGGAAACTTCTCAAAATGAGTCAATATAGCGGTAGCGATAATAATTCGTCCGAAGATGATAAGGAGAATGGTCGAAAACGTGTAAGACGTTGTCTACCTTTCAGCGAGCATTAAAACGTTTCAGTTCTCAAAAACAGAAGTGGGCGTATGGGTAGATAAGAATATTTTGCGAAACTAACTGACGAATTAGTTTTTATTCGTTCCTATCGATTTTTCGTCGGTATCTCGAAACGGTTCCTAACTACTTTTCCAGCGGAGTAGAAAAAAAAATTGGTTCCGGCCGGGATCGAACTGGCGACCTTCTGCGTGTAAAGCAGACGTGATAACCGCTACACCACGGAACCGTTGAGAACATTCTATCTAATTTTTAAATTGTAGCATAGAGGAAATTACAATTATGTACATACCAATTTTATTAATATTTTTCAATAATCAATTTTATTAGTGGACCAAAATTTTAACGAATAGTTTATTTATTACATCATTCATCCGATTTCATTAGCGTTGTAACGTCTTTTATACGATCGGTAGGAATACCGCACGTTTGATCGTTGTGTACTCGCATTCGGAATCGATAATAGAGTACCTACATAATCAGCTTAACACGGAGATATCGTTATAGGCGCCAGTAGAGTTTAGTTAGTTCCTGTGGCCCACGCTCGAATACAGACGGCGCGTGTATTCTCAGTCCTACCGCTAATAACGTTATTCGTAACGTATTAAGCAACCGTGGACAATAGCCGGCTAAATTTGCATGAATCGTACTCGAGAAAGTTCATTCCACCGCCTACGTTACACAAAAGAGTAAAAAATTCGCACGCGCGTATTCATCGCTTATGCGAGCGCGCAAACGCGTATTTCTTTGCCTATGCAAATCCTTTTACATTTTTAACGCAATCGCTTCCTCTCATTTTTTAATTCGCTCAAAGTTCGCGGAAAAATTTGAAAAACTTATGTTCGGAAGTTTAAAGTTTTTCAGTTCGGCTGATATCGGAAAATTTAGATGCTAATATTTTTTCAATCTTTTTTATCTTCAGCGGTACAGACTTCTGATAACGCGAAAAAGTTTTCCCAGTGGGATTGCGGCGTGCGAAGGATTCTCGGTATGGGGAACATTTACGTTGTTGCGCAGCGCGAATCCGACGCCAATGTACGCAGTCACGTAAATTGCAGTCCTCGTATAGCTGTTGCTGCATAATTAGATGCGCACGGGTTTCGCATTATGCGTTCTTATAAACACGCGTGTGTGTGAGAGCGGGACAGTGACCAGTACTGTGTACTCGTGTTTTTTGGTAACGAGACGAGCAAAGAAGTTCCTCGAAAATTCACAACGATAATTTCGGAATATGTTTACGCTTCGTTATTTTTAAAAGTTGGTATTTTCATATTTTAAAAAATTCTCATCAGGCTTTCGTCGCGTTATATTAAACACGAGTTCATGTAACGGTAGACGTGTATATGCAGCCGGTATAGAATTGTAAAAAAAATTAATGAGAAACGTAATATTCGCCTCTCGGGTCGCAGATGCGTGAATTCGGTAATAACGATCGTCGCGCGTCACATCACAGCGAGGGTAGTAACGAATCGGAGCACGCGACCTCGCGCCAATCGGACCTACCGCGCGATAAATTTGCCTTTTCGCTATTATTCAAATGCTGTCCCCATTTCGAGAGGGGGGGCTCTCGAAAGTGATGCACACACGTCCAAACAAAAGCGCGTTTGATAAATCTATCTTTTTTTACGTCGAGTACCGAACACTGTCGTGCCCGAACTTGTCAGACGAGTGTAACGCGAAAATCGGGAGCTCAGTCTGGCTAACTACCATTATATCGTCAGATGGCATTATTCGCTCCCAAAATTTATTCGACGACGTAAAAAAAGACGGAGCGTCATTTATATTTCTGCAGTGAAATTTTGATCGATTTTTCATTCACGTTTATAAAAAATATTTTGTTCGATAATTAAAATATTCACCCGAACGTATGCAAATGTTAAGTACATTCAAAAATATTTATTTGCAAATTTTCTGACTCGGAGAGAAACATCAAGAGCGAGAGTAGAATCTAAATCTCGATGGCCGCGCGTACAACATATTCGTATGTGTGAAATTTATGCGCGAGAGGTGAAGCCGAGCATTGAATCGTCCTTGACTCTCTCAACTCGAGCGCTAAAGCGGACCAGAGGTGGAGAGAGGAAGAGATAAATAGGGAGAGAGAGAGAGAGAGGGCGATGCAAGCGAGAGTTTGAGGGTCGCGAACACGCGGGATAGGTTCGCTCACCGCACGCTCGACGCGTTATACATACGTCGACGTTGTACGCGGAAGGGTGGGATTATTCCTAGCCAACGACCATGACGGAGACCGTGACGAGCACATCTGTTCGTCAGGTGTTCAAACCCACCGATATACTGTGACTAGATATCCGTGAAATACAAAAGTGAAAAAATAAATAAATGTAAAAAATAGCGCACCGTTATTCGGCGACTCTCGAGGGGTTCGACAGGCGTAATTATCTCGCCTGCGAAGGGTCTTCGGGCTCGCCGGGAGGGACGTGGTTTCGCAAATCGCTCGTACAATCGACTCAACTGGTAAAAAAAGATGGTATAGATATTTGATAGCCTCTAATCCTCTTCATAATCCTATTTGGGTGATATCGACTCGAAACTAATGCAAACGAAATAGAGCGAGTTATTGCGTGTATTAAAACACGCACTGAAAATGAAAATTTGTTGAGTGTACTGAATATTTATCGGCGTAAACTACTTTCGAGATGAACAGTTTAGAAAGTACGAGGCGAAAAAATCGACAGTAGATTTCAAGCTGAAGATTGCAGCGTGGGTTTATACGAGCCAGAAAATGGTTAAAAAGGGTAACCCTTTTTTCAGATTTCCCACTCCCTTCTGAATAAATTCGATACGAGGCTCGTTCTCGTAGATTTTCCTCGCATTGATCGAACGTGATGCGCGGATCGGGCCTCTCGTCAAATAAAAAAAAAAGACGAAAAAGAGACTCTTTTCACACATCGGGAGCGTGAAATTGAAATGAGATAAAAAAGCGAAATGTCACGAGAGAAAGAGAGAGGGGAGAGTGGATGTAAAGATACGTTAACCGGGTGCGACGATGATAAATGACGTTCCTAAATTTCAACCAACGGAGTACAACGGTCGATCTCTGTACGATTTTATCGATCCCTTCTAAAAAATGACTCCACTGCCGAATGCTTTTTTTTCGCGCGCGAAAATCAACTTTCGCCGAATGGGAATTTTTTTTCTCGACGCAGATTATATTGAATGATTATCGCGCGACTGTTCTACGGAATTTCATCGCTCACAATGGCACGATTTTATCGAACTCAAGGGTAAAGCCACTAGCATGGTATTTTTCTTTTTTCACAAAAGGATATTATTCACTTTGAGAAATTTTTTCTTCGCTCTCGAAGAGAATGCATCGTTTGGATAGATAATACGCGGCGATAAAAAATTCACTCGTTGCTGGGTGGGGAAACGTTTTTACCTCGTGTAACGCACACGAAGGTTCTTCAAACAGCGGAAACCTCGACTTCCCAATTGTACACGGAGCGGATACACGAGCGAGCTCTCGTCGAGTTTCTTCTTCATTTACTCACGCGAAATGTAGCTCGCTGGTGCACGAGAGCAACTTTGGTAGAATTTCATTCGCTGGGCGGAAATATTTAACCGGGACCTAGGAAATCGTTTGGGCAAACGCACGGCGAACAATATCCCCGGTACGATTTTAATGCGCGATTAGAAATGCGTTTCGAAACTGCGTAATGATTTCGACCCGCCCACGCTCCAACTTTGTCAATAGAACTTCCCTTCGGACTTTCCGACCTCGCGAATAATAAGCTCGTGTACGGAGCTGAAAATCTAGCGAATTTTCATTCAAGGATTTAATTAAACGTCACAGTGAGATTGAAATTGAACTCGCAGACAACGAAAAAAGCGTTGAATTTTTCCTCCGAATTATTTAAAATTTGTCGTTCGTGATTAAGGGATAATCGTTTTGATACGTCTCATTTTTCACTGGAGGCACGATGAATTCAATTATTCATACGAAATTAAAAAGGGATTCGTCTTCTCGAAGGGCGAACAATTATTCACGGGACGAGTCGTTGTAACGAAGGTTGACAGCGTCCTACGCGCTTCCGCTGAGAATTTTCTTTCTCTCGCGCGCTTGCGCACGCGAATATTGCGTGCGTAATATTATCGCCAATCGTACGTCTTCTGGCTAGCGACCAACGCGAAATCCTATTGAAAAAAAAAGGACCTCGGTCAACCGCCGTTCCGGTGAGCGCGAACCGACACAAGCGAGCGTGCACAAGGGACGGTTGAATTTCAAAGGATTCTCTCGCGGTTTCCGCGCTTCCGGCGCAGTCGCCTAATTTTTCACTGTTATTTCGCTCGGAGCTCGCTGAAATTCCGTCTCGTTGTTATTCGAGTGACCCCGTCGGGGCCTGCCGAACCTACCCTCCGGGATACGTTCGTTATGGAAATTTTCCTACTTAAAATTACTTTCGTAGTTTATCGCTCGAGATAATTGCAATCGATGCGATACGCGAGTACGAACTCGATTAGATACGTACAACGTTTTTGCTACGTTTATTTTATCTTTATGGCTACTGCAAATCTGGTTTCATAAATCGGATCGAGTCGTGCGCAAATAGCTTAATTTTCATTGCGAGTTAACGATAACTGATACTTACGGGTAGATAGATCGCTCGTAAAGTTTCTCGACGTCTGGAAATAGAGGAAGGGTCGCGTAATGCCAGGTATTGTGAGACGCGGGAGAATCGCGTCGTGGAGGGTATCGTTAACGTGTTTCCAGAGGAGGATTTATGCGGCTCGGTGAACGCTCTCTCATCGTCCCGCGTCTTTATCCGATTAACTACGTCGACTCTAAATTTTCTCATTTACCATTCCGTCTTATCTTCGCCGTACTTATACCCATACTTGAATAAATTATAGACAGTACCGAAAAAAATTATATCAAACTATCGAGAATAATCTGTTCTTTAAACGACGAGTACAAAAATACGAACGACAGGTAAACCGTTCGGTATTTGTAAATGTTTGTTCGCGCGTGCGTCTCTTTTTTGACATCGTCGACCGACTAATCCGCTTTTCAGGAGCGAGTCGAAGTCGCGCAGCTGTCGTTTGCGGGGCGTGCCAGGATCGCGCGCGACGGTCGTAATGAAATTCTTTTCAGGCGCGACTTCGCGTTCAACTTTGACCGGGGAGGTTGAAGAAAAAAAAAACGCCATACGAAGCAGCGTGCGGTATACGACAAATAAATGCCTCGGTAATGAAGACCGTGTTGTGGGGATTCGGCGAGAGGGGGAGTGGAGAAAAATCGAAATTAAACGAGCTGAAAATAAAACGCGGAGAGGGCCGTAACTCGCGTCGTATATCTCCGAGTCGAGCGAGACGGTGATTATTCGGCGTGCCGGGAGAGCTCGAGCGCGCCTCGTCGATGGAACAACATCATTCCACCCGCCGTGACGCTCGAGCGTCGAGACAATTACGCCGAATGACAACGCTTCGATGAGGCGAGACTCCTCGATGCGCGCTTAGGAGGCCCGAGATTGTACGACTCGGAAAGAATTGCATCCTCGAGAAGATAAACCGGTGGATTTTTCGCTGCAGCGAAATAACAGAGATCGATCCCTCCTCGTACTGCGAGATAACGAAAACTCGTCCCGTATCTCGTTTCGCTTATCCTCGACTCCCAGACAAGGGCCGAATTTTTTTAGATTCGAATTTTCTCGTCATCGGGGTCTCAAGGATAAGTATTCTGAGCTTTTCGAATTGAATTTGGCAAAAAAATCTGTATGCCTCGGCAGTTAAATCGAAGGAGAATTCGAGGGAAAGTATTGAAAACTCGCTTTAGCGGCGGATTTTGTGGGGTAAGGAAAGTTATACAATCGCATTGACGTGTAAAGAGTCCCGATCAAAGCGGATGGAGGAGCGCGCAACGAATGACTCCGTCAATCAGTAGGCCTATTGAGCTCGCGCTCCCCTTCGTAAATTAGGGCCGCTGAGTTCTATCGCCCTCTCTCTCTCTCTCTCTCTCTCTCTCTCTCTCTCCCTTCCACCTCTCCGATCTGCCTCGCACTTACGACTGTTCATATACACGTCGACAGTGAAATATCGCTTTTTAATGTCACGCTCGCTTACCAATTTTCTGACGTCGTTTAAATTTCGCGTCGCTACCGAACGAGGAACCGGAAATACGCCGATTAAAAGGAGTTGGAAAACATTTTGAGGCAAATTGCGATTTTCGTACGATAAAAATATTTTCGAAGACAATTCTATCAACACGTGCAAACACTCGTGCGATTTATAGCTTCCAGAAGCGAAATGGCGAACCGGTTTGCGATGACTCGCTCGGTCAAATCCGTGGGACACGTTACAAATTTCACGATACAGAGGGTACAGCGCACGTCGCTGTACGCAGACAGGCATCGGACGATTCGTGTAAGAACAGAGATAATCGGTTTGATCGATCGTGACAAATCGATCGTTCACGCGTTAGCACTACCGTTAGCGAGCCGAGAGCACCGTGAAATGCAGAAGAGACAAGATGCTGCGATTTTTTTCTCGTTTTTCGAGAATAAGGATTAATACCCGCCCGATAATCCGTTTCGTCTCCGTTAAGAAGTCCATGAGACACGAGATAAGTTTGTTTACATCCGTCGAATTTGTTTTCATTCCCCGCACAGAGGAGATGGATATTCGCGTTTTTCACGGGTTACGCGTGTTACATTATTCATGCGAGCTATGAATAATTACACGGGCGCATAATACTTTTCAGTGCGAACCCGCGCCGAGATTGGAAAACTAATGGCCGGTGAATTTACATCGGCATCTGCCGCGAAAGGAGTCGACGCGAACGAACTCGACGAGCGAAGAGGAGCCGATTCGCGACGAGTGAATTGCAAAATCTATTGTTTCGATTCGATGAACTTTGTCGCTCGGGATAGACGTTTTCGATAAATATAGGAAGGAATGGAAGGATTTATCCCTCGGATTATCATTTAGCGGCAAGACGCGCGCGCGACCGCGATTCGCATGAATAATTCACGCGCGAGGCGATTACAGTTTCGAAAAAGTCGAGTGTACGCGCGTTGCACGGAACGTCGAGCGCGCGCTAGCCACGTGCTCGGGCTTTTTACGGCGCGTAAAATCTTGACGTTTTACCGTCCCGTGGGCTCCTCGTCGGTTTCAAACCAACCGATAATCGTCGAACAAAAAGCGGGAGTAGGATTTTTCCATTTTACGCGCGCTTTTATAATCTAATTTCAGTTTACACGCAGTCGTATAGCCGGTACAGAAAATTGCTAATAACGCGCGTCGAACGAGAGTTTATCTCGTTATTTTCGGATAAATATCAAGCGAGGTCGATAAATTTTGGTTTACAGTGTGATACATTTGAAATTCATACGTTTCAGATGTATGAATTTTACATCTCGTGAGTTTTAAATTGAATTTGGAAAATTGGCGACGTAACGAGCGTTACTAATTTTCTACCTCGAACGCGCTCGCTTCTCGCCGCTCGCACGCTGGATTTACAGAGGCGCGTTACGAGATCTTCTCATTCAATTGATTTACGTAACGACGATCCACCGGAGAAAGAAAGTTTCTTTTCCGAATCGAGAGAGGCGAGTCTCGCGTCGCCGGCGGACTCGCGAATCCACGATTTGAATCGCCGTGGCGAATTCTAGGGGCTCGCGTCGTTAACCGCATTCCGCGCGAATGACTCGTAACTTTCGCGGACGCTCGCGCGGAATTTTCGTTACAGATTCCAGCCGCCATCCGGGGATTGAGATCGCTCGACGGCCCGTGAAAAAGAAATCTCCGTTCGGAGGGAGGAAAAAACGCGGCGAAATGAGATTTTAATATTTTTCTCGTTTGCGTCACCGGAAAACAACGGAGGATAAATTATTCGCGAATCTCGCGGGTTACGCGGGGCGCTCTCGCGAGCGTTACGCGCACGCGTGAGAGCGTCAAGAGGAAATTCGCTCCCCGCTATCTAGCTGGTGAAAAAGAGTCATTTCGCGGGGGTTACGTAACCAGCGTTACACAAATTTATGCCCCATCGCCACGCGCTCTTTCGCGCCTTATTTTTTCGCTGCGAGAAAATTGAATCGATCCGGAGGCGGTGGGAAGAGAAAAAATGTTTCGCTGTCGAGTTGGCCCTGCGATAAAGTACCCGTAGTTCTAAAAAAAAGTGGTTCCAAACAACATTTTGAAAAAATGCGCGATCAATTTATGTGTACAATAGGCCCCCCCGCCCCTTTAAAAAATGAAATTTTTAAAAATCGCTCTACACCCACAAAAAATTAAAAAAACTCTGTAGTTCTGTAGTTTTTGGACGGCGCTCGTTGCGTAGGGTTCGATAAAATACAACTAGTTGAAAGATTTGAGGTTTCGAAAAACTTTCTCGCAAGTCTCCGCGGGTCCCAGGTACTATATGTGTAACTCCTGCCGATACAAAAAATTTTGTTAAATTTTTGGAGTTGTTTTTGGACCCGCTGATACTTGCGAGAAAGTTTTTCAAAATCTCACATCTCTCAATTAGTTACATTTTATCGAGCCCTACGCAACGAGGACACTCCAGGAACCACAGGCCAAGTAATTCGAACGTAAGTACAACAAATTTTTCAAATTTAAAAATTTTTCCAGTGATTGTCGTACAATTTAGTAAAATTTTCAAAAATAGGGTGGTATAACATTACACACACCGATTCTCGTCGTCCGCGGGACTCACTGGGAGTCTGGTTTTTTAACGATCGAACTCCCGATCCTTAATCCCGACGCGAGAAGCGGAATAAAAATAAAGTGTAGGGCGAGCACGGTTCGCGTTACGCAATCGGTGTGATAAATCGAGAAGCCTTTCGCGTAACGGTACACCGTCGCGCGAAGGTCCACCTCCGGTTGTTTCTCGCGTTTCTCGTATTTATAAACCGATCGGCGAGTTTTTGTTTGAATTTCAAAACTCGAATTCGAGAATCGTATTGGTACAGCGTCGTTTCCTCGGAAGGCTCACAAAAGAGTTTGATAGATTAACGATGGCTCGTCTAGAAACTTGGCGCGCGTGTAGTTTGCGTTTCAGTCACGGAGAAAAAAATTCAAGCAACCTTCGAGCGCGATGTAAAACGTGATTTGTCGTCGAATTAGCGTTAGTTAAAGTCAGGAGGACGATCTTTAAATGGATAATTACTTAACGAGCCCGCATGTACAATTCGACTCGGTTGCTTCCGCTCGTTGTGCTCGTTTTGTTTAATGTCGTGTTTGAGCATCAATCAATTGCGAAATTTTCATCGAAAATACACACATTACTCCGATAATATTTCAATCAATCGATGATTCACATTTCTGTAATACGATGCGAAATTCATCCACCGAAATGCTTTTGCAACGTTGCCCGAACATCATCGACGGGCGGAACTCGTTTGATTCGATAGAATCAATTATCCTATTTGCGTTGAGAGCAAATATTTTGGCACAGGATGAAATTATCAGGGAGGGTAAGGAAGGAACATCAAAAGAGACTTTGAAGGATAAGTCCATTACGGAAAACGCCGACGTCGCGCTACGCCTCTAATGATTGCATTTAATTTTCGAATATCCTCCGCCTCGAGGAGCGACGCGTCTCGCAGCTAATTAATGCGATTGCCGCGAACCTCTTTAGCCTCGTCGCGAGACTCCGCGTAGACGTCAAAAATGCTAATTCGTTCGTTGGTTCCGATTAAATAATACGCCAGTGAAAATTACATCGACACTAGAAACGTCTTTTATTTTTTCCGTACAATTTCAAACTACAACTCCTTTATAGAGCAAAGTTGGATTTATTGGAACACACGGCACTGGATATTGCGAGAATGTAATTCCGCCAGGGCCTGTAATTCGATACTACGCGGCAACAATAGTAGTTGGTTGGACAAAGTTCGCGGGTACGGTGCACTTTGAAACAGGAAACGAGCGTGTTCCACACGAGTCTATATAGCCGCTACATTGGAGTTCCGCACGGGAAATCTCGAAAGTAAGGAGAGCGATGTAACACCTGCCGACAGGTGTCGTGGGCGTGACCATAGGCGCCTCGCTAACCGAGACATCCGCTCCTGTCGAGACAAATGCTCGTAACGTTATATCGCGCTTTAACCGAAATTTCTCGCGAGTACAACCAAAAACTCTATCCCTGCTCTGCAGTTGCAGGCCTCGCCGCATCGACGATGTTCTCTTCGTCGTCAGTCAAGACGCATTTGTTCAAGAATTCTGCGACGTAAGGCGCATGCTTGGCCAGAAGTTTCTTTCGTTCCTCTTTAATGTGTTCGAGCCTGTATTTCTGGAGCTCCCTCTGCTCCTTGACGGTCTCCTCGATCCTCGCAATTTCCTCCTGCCGGACTCTCTTGCGTTCCTCGATTAGGCGATCCAAGTCCTCGCGATATCCTCGCTGAGCCCGCCTCCTCGCCTCGGCGGTGAGCCTCGCGAGCCTCTCGTCCTCCATGACCAGCATCATGATGGTCTCGGCAAAAGCTTTATCCTCCTCCGCGAACTTTCGCTTGCAAGCCTCGGTGAACACCATCTGCTCCGCTAGGCCCTCCGACAATTCCCTCGCCATTCTCGTTCTCTTCAGGAACTCCTCTCGTTCTCGAATCAAAAAGTCGAGCTTGATCTGCTCGGCCACCAGCTCCGTGATCAGCTCTTCCCGCTCGAGCTTCTTCCTCTTCGAGTCCATTATCGCGTTCACGATATCCTTCACGAACTCGTCGTACCTCTTGCTCTGTTCCTCCCTCATCCTCCTGACCTCCCGCGCCCTCTCCTCCATCTTCCTCTCGTAGCGCTCGTGCCTCGTCCTCTCGAGCTCTTCCCTCTCCTCGTCCCGGTCCTTCATGATCTCCCGCATCTCCGTCATGATCCTCCGCTCTCGCCTCTTCCTCTCCGCGAGGTCGTTCCTCTTCTCGAATTTGGCGCGTCTCTCGAGTTCGTCGGTGATCCGATCGATCTCCTCGAGCACCTGCCGGTCCCTCTTGTCCTCTTCGAATCGAGCCCTCTGTCGTTCCAACCTCTTCGTCATCTGCTCCTCCAGGATCTTCCGGTACTCCGCGGAACGTTTGGCCTCCTCGGATCGCCTCTTCCGCTCGCCCTCCGTGCTGGCGAGGTCCTGCAGTCGAGCCACCTCGGCCGCTTCCCGTTTACGCTGCTCCTCCTCGAGTCTGGTCGCCTCCCGGGTGGCCAGCTGAGCGCGTAGGGCCTTCGCGCTGTACGCTCGTCGCAACTCGGCCTCCAGCTGCAGCAGCTCGTTATCGCATTCCAAATTTTTCCGATATCTCATCATTCTCTTGTAACACGCCGCTCCTCCTTCTTCGTTTGCAATTTTCGACTCCCCCTCCATGCCGCGGTGTAACGAACGGGCAACGTGTCGATTAATTTTTAAACCTCGCGAATCTCGCTGCGTGCCCGTTAATTGCACTCGCTCGATTAAAATTCTCTCGTACGCGCGCTTTTAAACTCCCAGTTGCTCCAAGCGTGAACCTATAATCCTATCCAGTGTTACGTTACGTACATCGCGTACTTGCAGCACTTTTATTCGACTTACACGCGAAAATGCACCGTTGCGAGATCGGAGATTAAATTTTCCTCGCGTAAAAATCTTTGTCGTTAATTCAAATAGTCTGGAAAATTCCGCTCTTACCGGACGGTTAATTTCTTTCGAGTTTATCGGTAATCGTGGCTAATCGGTTTCAGCGAATAATTAGTATTCTTCGAGATAATAGAACAACACGCTCTGATTCGCGTCTGAGGTTCTCAAGCGAAAGGTTAAACGAAATTCCGGTTGAACCGTAACGATCGGCGTACCCTCGCTCGACTGATTAACGTGTTTGGGCGATCGTGCTGCCGCTGTTATTTCGATACTATTTCAGCAACGCACAGCGGAGTGATACGTAACCAAAACAAAAGTGTACAATGGCAGCGCGCATGCTTACCCTCTCAAAACTCTTAATTTTACGATAATAATAAAAATCGACCTACCGTCGAGGTATACGAGTCGAGAAGCGTCGATCGAGCGATAACGACGAGACAAGCGTACACGTAAATGCACACACAGAGAGCACTCAACTGAAACTCTTCACCCAAACTCTCGAACAGGTAGAGAAGAAAATCCAGGATTGCGAGGATCGTCCTTGCGAAAATAGCGAAAAAGCGCGGGAAAGGATCGACAGCGAGCAGCGTGCTCGGACTCGCGTGCGATCGTTGGGACGGATCGAGACCGACTAACCGGCTTTCCGCGCCGGGGCACACGCGGTTGGGGCCTACGCGCGGACCCCACTCTTCCCCCTCCGTCCCCCTATTTTCTTTTTAAACCCCGCACCGAAGTTATGCACGCGGGCTCGAGACAGGGAGGAGGAGTAGGAGGAGGTGGAGCCGAAGAAGGAGGGAGAGACAGCCGGAAACCGGCCCAGGTAGGTTCCTGCAAAGGGCCCCTGTCGAGATCGAGTGGGAGTGTTCCTCGCGATAGCGCGACCAATTGTTACATTCGCAGAGAACGTCGAAAAAAAATTTCTTTGATTGTAGCGAGAAATTACAACTTTTCGTTTCACGGATTGTTTCCCTCTGATGTGTCCTCTTGGGATTTTACAGGAATTTGCCAAGTTAATCTAACTTTGTTTGGAATTTAAGCCAGGACGAGAGTAAAACGTTTAGCGAAATGAAAATGATTTTATACGATTATATTCTTCATTTTATTTCGCGGAGGTTATTCTGTTACGATTACAGCGACTCGAAACTGTCTGGACCAATCTGATATACTCGACAATGTACATAAGAGAAGCACGCACGACCGCCCAATAACCCCGAAAGCTTTTAAGCTCGGCTATTAAGAGCGTTTCTTTTTCGCGACCCGCTTCATCTGTTCTGTTTCTTTATTCTCGAGACCGTTCCATTTTCTACGTCACTCCCCACGGAAATTCCATTGCAATTTTCGTTAAAAGAAATTAGAGGTTTAAATGGAATACCGGTCGTTATTAGTCGCTAATTAACTCGAACAGTCGATTATAGGATATTTCGACGAATTATACAATTAGCCAAAGTTTTCGGATCGCCGTAATAATTTGATAGGTATTAGGTATTAGAACATTCCCGATCGAGTTACGACAGAACAACAATGCGCCAAACTACAGAAGCGTCAGTTACATTCCATAAGCGCGTCGATAATCGATCCCTCGGAACGCGAGAGTACTCCGAACGTTATACGTACAGGATACTTCAAATCCTCGAATCGTGTGGTGTGAAACGTACCGAACTCGAGTTCCAAATGCAATTAGAAACAGATACGTCATTGTCGTTTCTCACCAACGTAGTTGTACCCAAAAAAAAGTCTTCTAATTATTTTAATTCAAGGACCTGCTCCTTACATTTCCTTGTTCAAGAAAATTTAATTTTTAGCTATTCCTTTTGTTCAAGACAATTGAACTTGGCTCGTAAAAAAACGGTCTTAAATTCGAACGAAATTCTCACAAAATACGAAAGAAGGAACGGAAGAACAGCTAAGATTCTCGACCTAGAGATCCACTTTCGATTAATTTCCGCGTTGACAGAATAAAATCGAAATGCGGAGCATTTATCTGGAAAATTATCCTCGTACAGCTGTTAGCTGCTCAACGCGGCGTACGAGGAGGCTCGCCTTCGAGTTAATGGCGAACGAAACTCGTCGAACCGTACACGTCGAACGAAACGAGACGGTTTCTCGTGCAAACAACCGACTTCCGTTCGACGGCGACGATCGGTAGCGGGAAAAAGATGGCGAGCAACGAAGCATTTTAACGGATTTCGTTAGGCTCGCGCCAAATACAGCTGAGCGCCGATACGCTCGCGAATCGGCATCGAGTAAATATATCAGCGGTCGTAAAACGCGATCGGGCAAAAACCGTGCCGGACTCCCGATTCGCGTAACGATCCCATAAATATTCGCAAATGAAGAGGTAGAGAGGAAAAGGCAGGTGAATTCTTTTTTCATCGGGACGTTCGCTGGAATAATAAAAGTTTACGCGATTGGGAATTCCTAAATCGTTGCCTTACGCGGAACCAGTATAACCGGGCAAAAATTTTCTCGAGGGCGTTCTCGTAATGACCCAGACGTGGTCCGTTTAATGAACGCGCTCTGCGTTTTTGCGCTTTTCTCTCCTCCGCGCGTTTTTTTTTTTTCGAGAGCGAGAGATTTAGCATCGCCACTTTACTTTATCGTCGTTACGCCGAAACGAGCGCCGTACGATTACAAAACGCTCGCTCGTTCGTTCGCGAATTGTCTTCGAATTTATGTACGTAAAAAGGAGAGTTAAAAAAATTCCCGGTACACCTGCGGCCACCTGCGCGTAAATCAAATTTATGCCGTATTCGCCGTTCCCGGCAAATCCCCGCAAATGCGTCGGGATTTTCTCGCAGCCTTGAGGAGAAAACTCGAAGTAGAACAGAAATCTCGCTATAACAGAAGGCGGAAAACTCTTGGCGAAGCTTATCGAAACTTCATTCCGCTTACGACTCGCGCGCTTACACGCTTACTGGCTCTTATCCGCGGAAGATATATCTGTTTCGGCGTAAGAAGCCACCGCGATGTCTACTCGAATCGGCGGGATAAAGGAGGAGGAGGAGGAGGAGGAGGAGGAGGAGGAGGAGGAGGAGAATGATAACGGAGGGGGTGGCATACTCGATAAGCTCGGTTAACCGGGGTAAGACAAGCGGGGTTTATCGTTGCAACTCGTCCCGACGTCGACGAATGGCTCGCGATTTAAAAAAAAAAGCGAAATAACGCTCCGTGATTTATTAGAAAAGCGCTGATCTCGAAAATGCCGGATTTAGCGGTGCCAGTGGTAATTATGACGTACGAGGTTCGCGGGAGGGAAGTTATTTTACAGCGATGAGTGTGACAGGTGGCTCCGTGCCGCGGCGAACGGGGGCACTGGCTTCGCTATATCCACCACCACCCCGGCCTGCAGCCAGCGAGCCACCCCTGACGTATACATGCGTGTGCGCGCAAGCGAGGACCCGAAGGAGCGCGCGAGCGAGAGAGAGAAGGAAGGAGAGAGCGAGAGAGAGAGAGAGAGAGAGAACGAGCAGGGCGAGAGGCGCCTGACGCACGGCAACCTCCCGGCTCTCTCAGTGCCAGCGCTTCCTTCGTCGTAGGCGTTGCGCGCGTACCGTTCGAAATTCTTCGACATAACGTCATACACAACAAGTAATAATTACCCGCACCTAAATTAGTTTCTCTCGCTCGTAATTTTCCGCCAAAGGTGTTTTTACAGACGGCTATTTTCGCGAACAGTGCGAGTGGTATCGAGCGATCGTTTTGTGAAATTGATTTTTTTTTAGTAATTGGATTATTCGCGATAATTTTCAAAGTAGTTTGATAACGTCATGGTTTTACCGTCTGTGTTTCAGTATAAATGTCGTAGAGTATGTATAACGCTCAGCGCAGTGCGTCACGTCTGCACTTTACTGCGATCGCGAAAAACGAATTTTAAGCGAGGCGCGTTCATAACGGAGAGTCGTGTCGGTTAATATTCATTCCTCGAAAAGGACGTTGATAATTCGCGGAGAAATTCGCCGATCAATTTGACCATACGCGACAGTTTCCAGCGCACGATAAAGTTTCGACAAGTTCGAAGTCGTAGGTAAAGTTCGAGCCATCGTTTTCAACTTTCGCGATATATTAAATTTTGTGCCAGCATCTGCATCGCTCAAAACTTACCAGCACGGAAAATTTCGATTTGATGAGGAGCCTCGATTTTTCATTTCAACTTTTCGCAGGAAGACGTACGAAAATGTAGAAAAATAAAGAATCGATCGGCTCTGCATATTTTTCGATCTAATTCATCTTGGTAGGTAAATTCGCGGCGGTGTTTCGTAGCGGCTCGTCGGGTTCGAAAATAGCCGTCATAGGATATGCATTGAATTTTTAAACCGCGGAAAATACGTACATGCGATCCGACTAAAGCGGAGATTCCAAGCGTCTTCATTTTCTTTTTCGTGTTCGTCTCTAGAGATACGACAAGTGACGAGATAGGTCGACCTCGCGATTCGCTAAAACTCTCAATCTGGTGCCGGACGGAAAAATCGAATGGTGTCTAGTGCACGAACCGATTCTCGTGGAACGAGAGCGGTAGAACACAATGGAATGAAAGAGAAGAACGACTGAATCGATCTATCGACTTTTTTTCGAGTCGTCCTCACGGGAAAATCTCTCTCCTAGCTACTCGTCCATAGGAAATCCATATCTTTGTAGGTAAGTACTAAAGGTCGAAAGTAGAGGATGAAAGAAAAATAGAAACGGAGTTGGAGTTTGGTTTCTCTTCGACGATTAACTTCTCTTTCCCATTATCGATTTTTCCGCTTTATCAATGATGGAGGAAACTGCAGTTGGGACCAGACTTGGTATATCGCGTTGTTGTTCGTTATTGCTCGAAATTTGAGTTAGCTGGTTCTCGAAACAGAGCTCGATTAGAATGCGAACATGTTGTTATTGGGTGTTTGGACGGACCGGTGTGACGTCATGCCTCGACGTATATTCCCCAAACGCGAGAAAGCGCTTTAATCTCAACTCAATTAGAAATACACAACGAATGTTGTCCTAACAAACACATAGGTTTGGTATACAAGTATGTAAACCCGCGCGCACGCTATACGTAATAAGAAATTTTCATGTTGCATCAATTTGTCATTAATTATAACGATGTGTTGAATTATAACCGCACGAACTTTTAGATTTTCATCTCACGAAACATTTTTCAGAGTGGTTGTCGTAATACGCAATTTTACATTTCCATCAGAACTATCGTGTTATCGATTCACTTTGCAGAGTTCTTCCTTTTCCTTTCGATCTTTCAATTTTTAGTATACGATCGAATAACTGATATCAAAATATCGAAGTCGCGCAGAATGTCTCGAATTTCAACAAGAGTAGAATATTTTTCGAATTGAATTTACCCAACAGCAGAAATTGTAGTACAAACGTATACAAATTGAGTTCAAAACGTAAACCAATTACTTTTTCTCTTTTTATCCGACGTTGCTTCTTTTTCGAATTCAATTTTAGCAAAATAAGAAAAAATTGGAACGTCCAGAGCGATGACATTTTGTTACTCAATTTGTCGCTCTCGCGCTCGAAAATGAAATGTCGATGCATCGTCCATATGAAATTCATATACTGTTTTACGCACTTGAGCTGTTCTGTGTTTCGATCGCGACACGCGCGAATGCGATATCTGAAGAGCCGTGTGAGCGTTCGCCGTCAGTCTGTGTAGTAGAACGTCATCAAGGTCGGTTAACCTTCGGTACTACCAGGGGACCCTACGTCAGCCAGTCGAGTGTGTTCCACTAGACGAGCATACGATTCACTGCGCTCAAAAGGAGATACTAAAAAAGTGTCGAGGGGTCGCGGATTGGGACATCAGGTTCAATCATTAGCGATATATTCACCTCAAATTATTTTTTATTCGTTACATTCTAAAAATTCGGTACACAGCCCACAATTGAATGATTTTCTTTATTACTAACAACCACCTTTTGGACTACCGCAAGTCATATTCTGCAATGAAAATATTTCGACATAATTTTATATTCTACGAAAATAGCATTAAAACGTGTTTAACGACTAAAGCTACCTGTGGGTCGGCTTCGGGTTCGGCAACGGCTGTAGAAATCATCACCATGATGGCTCCCAATACAAGTTCAACATGTAAATGTGTATTGATATCGACTTGATTGTTAATTTTTTTTTTTTTTTTGATAAAGGAAGGAATAATTTTTTTAAGCACGTGTGCAAAGACTACGCGGTCGATTTATTTTAATAATACCCCTTTCACACGTAAATACCGTAAAATCAAGGCATAAAAGCGTATTCACTGATGCGTAAAAAAGGCGAAGTTAGAGGTAAAGGCAGAAACAAACGTTACATGTCTTATTACATTCCCTCGTGTATTTATTTGGGATTTGCATCGCATTTCTTCCAAAATGAAAGAAACTCTATGCTTTTGTTTGCCAATTCGTTTGTTTGCGGAAACGTAATTCAAATGCAGGTCGATGGGATGAAACATAAATTTTTGGATCGTAAAATTATTAATCTCTCTTTCTTTTAAAAATTTATATTTTCGCGTGGTGTAAACGAAAACGATTATACACCCTTCGTCCTTCGGCTCAAATTTATGTGGGTGATGGGGAAGACGACTCGAGCTCGTCCCTCGCGTAGAATCAAAAGAGGGGGTATGAATTGAACGGCTTTGTATCGACCGTTTAATTAAGTCGAGTTTAGTTTTCGCACAATTTGCTGTTAATGTTGAAAGCAGTTGAAGGATCTCGAACATTGGATTATTCCGTTATGAGATACTCAGCGTTACGGGGGTGAGAGATCATGCATGAGTATTTTTTAATACATAAATAAAGAGTATAAAAAGATTATCTATATAATAATAATGAAAAAGCGAAAAGTAAACACGTCCTATCGATCGGTCTCCTCGCAACTCGCGCAAACAGTTAATTATAACCTACAAATAAATTTCTGTTCCTCACCTTTGGAAATTCTCTATTAGAAAATTATTTAAAACAATACCACGTGCGGCTAGAAATACGAATAATCGATCGAATTCGAAATATGCAGAATAGTTGACCGAGTTCTTACAACGGTCATTTTAAAGCGCCACGACACCCGCGGGAATCGCGGTAACGAGCGCGTTGCAGACCGCGCCTACCGCTAACTCGTCATTCCGAGGGCGATAAGCGGTAAGGTTATAAAGAAACAGAGTTTGAAATTCGAGAGAATATCGTTGCCAAATTTACATATTTTTTGTTGTTATTCCGTTAAAACGCAAAAAATTCAAACTCGAAGTTCGAATCGTCTCGTATCGGCTGATGTTTCTTGTAAAAGGCCGAACGATAAAAGGTAACGGGGTGACTCGTTCGTACTATACGGTTGCCAATTATCCGGTTTAGTTTATGCGGCACGGGCAGCGTAACCGCGCCACGTTAAACCCCCTCTTGTGCGAAGGTACAAGCGATAAGGGCACCCCCCGTCAGAGCGTCGAAACAAGAGGCTGCTCGCGCTCGCGCTTCTCAACACCGCGCGATCGTACGCTGTATTTATCTCGACCAGAGATTGATCGCCGAGAACACTTCTTATCGGGATCATTTGCGACCCTTCAGGGCTGGTAGACGAGCACGTAAACCACCCGCGGCACACTTAAAAAATAAGAAATATAAAACACAATATCGCGCGAGAGAGAGAAGAAAAATGGATAGCAACCCATATATTTTTTTTTTTTTTCAAACACAATTTCAGCTCGCGACGCGAAATCTGCGAACCTCTGGATTGAACTGAATTTTTGATACTCGGAGAAAATGAATCGAGCTTTTACATAATTCAGTACACCAAAAGAAGTTTCGATGACCGATCAAATTTTTTTCGTGTATCGTTATGGAATACATCCCAAGAGGGTTCCCGTTCCAGCGTTAATTCCGAGTTACACGGGCAGCAATGACGTCCAGCATTGCCAGCTGGGGTGGTGGAAAAAAGAGTCGAACTTCCGGCATGGGGTGAAGAGAGAGGCCAAGATTTATCGTTATAACGCGTCACCCACGAGCGTAGGACGAGTTTTATTAGCGAGTAATTTCCTGCTTCCTCGCGTACCTTTTTTTCTACGATCCTCGTGCTGTTTTGACGCGTACGACATTTTTCCTCTCTTCCCGTCCAGTCCCTTCTTTTTATGTGCCCTCGTGTATCAGGAAACGGACATCTCTCAACGGACTGTCGTTATCCATCTAAAAATACAGCGCGAGTGCTATATTTCTCTTATAATTACTCATAAAGAGGAATACTCGCTTATTGAGTGAAACTAAAAAGACCAACTGTGATTTCGATTACCGTAATTAACCAAATTGAATACTCGAATTCGATACGCCACCTCGTCTGTCGTATTGCCCCTTTAATGGCATTACGTAAAATCAAATTCATCGAGAAAAATTTTTACCAGTTATGTAACGCGTCAGTTTTGCTAGTGAGCCAGTCGGAAAAGCGAGAACGAAAAATAGCTACGAAACATATACTCCGAATATTCCACAATCGTTCGTTCACGGTTGACTGTACATCAGAAAAAAAGCGGAACGAATCCAGAACTAAGAGATATAGTTGAAAAAAAAAAACGTTTATTCGTAGTTCGATGTTAAGAGAGCTCCCGAGTGCCATTTTTTTTTATAACCGGAAACGAATAACGCATTAGGCGGGAATGTTCCCCTCGCGTCATAGTTCAGCATCTTATCGCGTCATCGTACGCGTTCTCGAGTGGGCTTTCATCGGGAGTGTAATGAAAAAAAGAAGACGGAAAATAAACGCTGAGCTAGGTCGTTAATGCGACTTCGTCACGCGGTATTACAACGTTCCGCTCGTTCGCGAGAGCACTTGAACAGAAAAATAAATATCGTTTGTACGATCATCGAAAATCGGAAGAAATCAGGTCGTCCGATCGAAATTGAAACGCGACTCCAGATGAGTTTCTTGCATTTTTATTCCTCCTTTTTCTTCCCGTTTACGACCTCGGAATATGGGACGCCCACTGTGCTTCTTAAACCCACGATCCATGTTCCCCCAATGTAAAATTTCTCAGGGGAGCTAGGCGTAAGTGAAATCGAATCTTCTCGCTATGAGATATCAGCACGACGCCATCCGAAAATCATCTCGGCAAGAAAAACGCGACAGGTGCGTTATTGGACTTGATCCCGATTTGATAAAGACACATGGTAATATTTTTTCTCGAGGTCGTATATTTCACCTCTAATTAGCTGTAATCCCTCTATCGTAACGAGGGGAAAAAATTCACGAGAAATCCGATATTTGTCGATATACGACTCGGTTAACGAATCTCGAAAAGTTGCCTCCGCTGAGTTTTATTTCACCGTTGCTTTGCCACTCTTTGAACCAATCTACCGAGTCTTTTGATAAAGTTTTGAACAAGTTCTACTTTTTGCTCTTACAACAAATTGCTCCTTGGATTCGTATCAGATAAGCGTCAATTTAGTAAATGTTCGAAATCCTGAGAGGATTCTCTATTAAAATTCAGTAGAAGGAGTTCGTTGATGCTCCGACGTGTTCCTCGATAACTTTCGTTGAGATACAGCCAGTTCTAATAGATACGTAGCGGATAAATCTCTCTAGATATCGATGTAGAGACCATTCGAGCCGTGAAATCGTAAAATTGATTCGCGCGAGACATCGCATCGTGCCCGCGAGTCGACGAGGCTCGATTCCACTGAAATAGGGCAGTGCTTTTCTTTTCATCGTTCTACATCGATCGCGTTGTCGAGGACTGTCGATTTGATCGATGAAGCACTCGCGTCGTCAATTTTTAATTCGCGTCAAAATGTTCAGGATGGGTTTAGTCCCGGCGCAATTGGGTCACGAATACAAATTCGCGAGTGATAAAGGGAAATGAGAAAAATCATTCCCCTTAAAACTGTTGACATTTTTTCATCGTCGAGCGCAATCGGTTCTCGCTGATCGACGACTTGGCCGATTACGCCTAACTAATGGCCAATTTTCGCCGACGCGTTTCTGCCACTCGATACGGAAAAAATAACCAATCTTCCCAACTCGGATCTCGACGATCGCGCGTAATAAATTACGCGTGTTCCGATCGTTCCCCGTTAAATTACGATCGACTTTGCTACTTTTTTCCTAAAGGGTAGCTGTAAGAGGATCGGGAAAAATGATATATTCCCAATATTTGTGGATTCCTTTCTCGCGTCATTACTCAACATTACGCGAGAGAGGAAGTCGGTCGACCTCGGCTGACCGCGTCTTCGGAATACGTTTATTTTTTCTTTCTTCTTTTTAGCTTCTTTTCAGGGAACGGAAAGTTCGAGTCGTTCGCGTCATCGGATAAGGCGACTAATGAGACGTTTGACGTATTATTCCGCAGGAAAGGAGAGAAAAAAAGGAAAAATATTGATACGCGAAATTACCGAGTTCTCGTTTTCCCTCGAAATCGTTATTTCGCTTCGTTCCACCGGTGAACTTTGTTTACGGTAACAAAGTGTAGGGTTGTTTTCGATACGTTCGAGTTTTACGTCGAAACGAAATTGCCGCTTTTCGCGCGATGGAATAGCCATAGTTTGTCGCGAGTTTCGAACGCGAATGATTTAATTAATCATCGCGCGCTCCTACAAAATTTAACGCGAATCGATAATTGGCAGCTGCGTCGCTCTTTTTTTTTCAAAACTGCAGAACTGGAAAGGAAAGTATTTTCTACGGCGAGGAATTCAATTTTTCAATACGATTACGAGTATAAAAGCTTATAATTATACGAGATATATTTGAGTGGTTTCGAACCGAGCTATTCATAAAACGATCCGCAAAAATGAAGCTCGGCTCACGGCAATCTGGAACGCGGATCTATCAAAGCGATATGAAATATGAGAGGACGATGATAATGAAAACCGAAGGAAAAAATTAGTACCGCTCGGTCATTCTCATCGAGATCCATTAACGTGATTGCACGTGTTGTTTCCACGATTCGTACTGGTTTCGGCAAGTGCCTAGTTCGTGAAACGATGTTAAATAATGCATCGGAGCGTGAGCTCGTACACGCGAGTAGGTATCTCGTGTCGAGCGCGAGCCATGCGATTGTGACGTCTCTTTGCCGTTCGCGTGAATAATTTCGACGTAAATGG
Source organism: Goniozus legneri (assembly GCA_003055095.1). Classification (NCBI taxonomy): domain Eukaryota; kingdom Metazoa; phylum Arthropoda; class Insecta; order Hymenoptera; family Bethylidae; genus Goniozus; species Goniozus legneri. The sequence goes on from NCVS01000866.1 coordinate 66,323, forward strand.
AATGTTAAGCTCGCTCCTTTTCATATGCGAAAATTAGCGAATCTATTAAAAGCCAACAAATAATCTATGCACGTGCAGTGGACGCGACGAATGCGTGAGCATTCGCTCGCGAGAGAAAACTCAAGGCCGATCGAGCTTTATTATCGAGACAAAACCGATGTAATGTCCTCCACTCGACGCTTATTATTTGACACAACAACGATATGACATCGATGGTACGTAACTCGTACTCAAACACAGACAGACAATTCCTCTCCGAGGGCAATTCACGGCAACAATAGCAAAGCGGAAAATAGTAACTTATTGTAATCCGAATTGACTGTACTCCGTTTGTTCTAGAACGGGGCACTAAAATCGTCGTGACGTTGAGTTCTACTGCCTATATAATTTACCCTCGAGTTTACGGAGTAGAACACTCTACAATACGAGAAACGTCCATTAAATAACTCTGCGATATTAAACGATCAAACGTTCCGCCGAAGTACTCGGCTCGTGCGTAAATCTCGAATCGCATAGGGGGTGAGTTTGTTTATCGAGCGGTTTCGAAAATTTGCGAAAAGAGCAAACAAAGAATCGGAGGTGTTCTCGAAAATCGTCGTCGCGTATCCGGCGATGGCGACACACGATAGGGCAATGCCAATGCGATGTACTATCGGCCCAGTTATCGCATGCCGCCCGACTCACCTGGATACGTACAAACGTCACAGTCTGCGCGAGGTCGTATAACGCTTTGAATTATCGTGTACTTACTCCCGTGGCCGCGTACGTGTCCCGCTAGTTGGCTAACACTGACACACATCTGCGTTACGTTTCGAATCGATAATATCGACCGGTGGGAAAACCACCGCGCGTACGTAACGTAAATGGGCTCCACGGCCGTGGCATTAGGGGAAAATCAAATTTCCGAGCGCGCCCGTCCTTTTCCCTATCGTTTCGTCAAATCGATATCCACGATCGTTGATTGAACCGGGCGCGCGATAATCTAATAAGGTTCGCAACGCACTATCAAAAAAATCTATCTCCTGGAGTTGGTAGCAGAGAAGATTCTCGGAATTCGAGACGAGGTTTTCGTTATCGCGAGTACGCACGGGGTAGGTGTTACCAATTAATTCGGTATCAACATTGGTCGATAAAATCCGGTGAGCTCGGCTCCCAGAAGAGGGCTATTTCGATTTCATTATTTCCCTACACGCTCGCTAATCCGATTATCAATTTGATCCATGATAATCCAATGTCGGCGAATGAGAAACGTTGTGTTTCCATTTTTCACCGGGGATGAGAATTTCAGTCGCGCCTCGATCGATCATCCGTCGATCGTTTTGGAAAATCCATCGTTTCCATCCGGCGTGGTTGTCGCTCGCGATAATACAACGCGCCATTCGCGAAAGAAATCCATCGGCATTCCCGCGTCGCGCAACGTGAAATTTATTCGCGTGTATTCGACTCGTCGTTCCGGGATTCCGCTTCGAAAGCCAGCTACGTTGACGTCACGCGGACCGGCTAACACAGCGCTCGCAATACCGGGTCACAATAGGAACGGGAGCGCGTGAAATTGAGAGTGGTTTACTGAATTCTCTTCCCTCCTACCTCCGCTCTTTCTCCTCCTCGCTCGACAAAAGCGCACTCGAAAAAAAAAAAAGATTTCTTCGTCTCTCGCTGGCGGGTCGAAGCCACCTCGTTATATCTATATTTCTTTCCCCTTTTGATTAAGGGAACGGTGATTGAAGGTCCCCCGTTAATCGCATCCGAGAGGATTTAACTCCAGTCGTTCCATCCGTTCGGGGAGTAATTAATTGAATCCGGGCAACGCATTCGCGGCGTGGAGCGCTCGACTGCTTATGCAAACACCGATCATCCCTTAAATTGATGCTAATTTTATTACGTGCGTGCACACACCGGTTTATCGATACACGGAAGATTAACGATCGAGACGACCGGTCCAACTTTCGACGAGCTCCTCTAACGAGAATCGATGCTCGCGAGGAGGGACAACCGCGATCGGTGATCGAGAGAGATCTCTTATCTTTTTTTTTTTTTGGAGTTTCAATTTCGCGAAACAAATCAAGACCGATCGAGGCGTCCCTTCGGTCCCTCTCGATTATCCACGGGAAGCCCGAAAAACAGAGCCGGAATAATCTGAATCCCACGAATAGGGCGTTTTTATTCAACGGTTATAGACGTGTCCCAGTTTCCCAACGGGACTCGGTTAAAGCTTTAATCTTCGCCATCCCCTCTTGACTCGAATCGAGTTATCTGTTTCTCTTTCTCCCGTCCCTTTCGTGGAATTTTCGTTAGCCCGCGGAAACCGAAGGGGCGAGGTAAACCCGATCTCTCGATTGAACCAGATCGGAGACCCTCTCGTTACGTAATTAACGTCGGGAAATAAAATATTTCTCAGTCGGAAGCGAAGAAGTCACGAAGCGGATGGGCTTTGTCCTCTCGTTGAAGACTCGGGAACGTTCGAGTATTAATACTCGCGTTATTCACGCGCAAGCTCGCCGACTTTAATATCGAGCCACGGAAATGAGGAACGTCGCCCACCCTCTCGGCATTATCGACAGTTCCTTTGGTCTCTCCCTCTACCCCTTTGGATTCCACCTGCAGCTACAACTTTCGCAGTTCGCGGATTTACATCCGACCGAGTACAGACGAGGCAGTTAGCCACTCGAGTAGTTAGCATTCTGTATCGATGAGCTAGAAAACACTCGCTGGACTCTTTACCGCGAATTGCCTCGTTAAGAGCGAATTTCTAATTCCACCGCATCAGCGCTACCCACCGTCTCGGCCGCGAGCCCGAGATTCCGTATTCAGCTCGTACGCTATTTTTGCCCACTTCCGGGGATTTCCAGCACGCGCGAGCTCTCCCGTCGCGGCCGAGTCGCGTTTTCGAAATTCGTTCGCTTTTCACGGCTCGCGTACCTCGAGGGTGACAGAGGCTGATCGATAACGAACCTCTCGCTCGCGTCGCGATGTCTTTTCTCTCGACCATCGCGATACAAAGTGACACACTTATCGCACTCTCTTTCTCGTTCTCTCTCGTCTCGAGTATTTTTACGAGGAAATAGGTCAATCCCGAGGCATTGTCCGCCTTTGTAGGAAATTCTAGGCTAATGACGCCTCGACGTCTCGCGAGCCTCCTCGTCACGTATCGACGGAGCAATCCTATCCTCGTTTCTTATTTCTCGAGCCTGTCCTCCTTCCTATTTTCCAAATCGACGATTACCCTCGAAGGAGTCTCGTCCCAGTTGGATTACGCTGCGGGGTGGCGAGTTTTGTCGGATTAAAACGAGAATATCCGTGGAATATCGTAACTGCGAGTGCGATGCCGATGCGATATCGTTTAAGCGGGGTCGTTCGAACGTAGCGAAGGAACGTTTTATTCCGCCTTATACGATTTTCGTTTAGTCTTCTTCCGTCTCCCGAGCGCTCTCACCTTATATATAGATTCCATTCCCGGCTGATATTGGCGTAACCACGACCGTTCCGGGTGACGACTTTTGAGATCGCGAGGCTATCGTCGATATCGCTCGAAACGACGCGCTTCGTTTATTCGTATAGCGTAATCGTTTGGGATTAAAAATAAAGGGAACGAAATAAAATTTGGTAAAAAATGTTGTTCAACTAATCAAATATGCATTCATATACTAAAAAATTGCATATTTAATTGATTCAACACAGTTTTTTCTCACAATCAGTGTACAAAAAATTCGATCGAAGCTGATTTTTCTTTATCGAATCTTTTGGGAATAAATTCGCTCACAATTAAGCCACGTCGAGGCGATAACGACAAAACGGATTCGCGTGTCTCGCTCGAATCATTTGGGAGATGCATGTCTCGCCATCGTGAATAATTCAAGGCGGTATTATACATTCTCGCTCATCTTCGGCATCGGTAATAATAAATCGCTGTGGATGGCCCTCGGCGGGTGGGCGTGATCGATGCATCCTGACATATAACGTCGCGGACGAGATAGAGACGAATAGTTTTGCTCCGGAACACTTTGCGTCTGCCTCTATTCTCGGAGGGTAAATAGGGTATGAAAACCAATATTTCGTTCGTCGACGTCGCCGGTGAGAGGCGCGATGGAGCAGAGGAGGAGATGGAAATCGATCCTAAAATACGCGAGACGATGAGACGGTTATCCGATGTGTTCTTAATTAGGCGATAAAGAACCGAAGATAGGGAGGTGGAACCCGAAGCGACGTTTTCGAAGCGAACGGACATACGCGCGAAAATAGAACGAAAATCGATTCGGGATTCAGCCTTTGAGCTTCGAATGCATACGGAGGCTTTGAAATTATTTTTGCTCCGAGATCGTTGACCCTCTCTTCGTGTCTCTTTGAATTGATAACAGAGAATCGTTTGGACAGTGATTAAATTTTCGCTTCGTTAATACCGCATTGTCTGCATTTCGGTTGAGTGTTGATGTCCCATTATTTCATCAAACCCTCGTATTTCATGTCTTTGTAACAACTCGACTGGATTGTGATTTCCAGCATGACAATGGAATAATTTAGAGAACTGACATTTCTTTCTTTGTACCTGCAGACGTCGACTATACCCTTCTAGCTTTTCCTTCGACCGGTTATTTATAAATATCCTTTACATTATTTCCATTCAATTAAGTTAGGGTATCCAGGACGTTTCTTGCTTTCTCGTACGAGACATCCTTTCGAGACGTAACGCGAAATCCACACGTAATATCGAATGGAAAACCAATGAGAGCAAAAGAACATTTGGGACGAAATCCTATTCGTGGCTTTATCCCTACTCGCATATTAAATTTCACTCAGAAGTATAAAGAATAAATATTCTTTTTCCGCTGGCGAACACTAGGGGTCTGAATTATCGCGAGCATCGCATACATTATTTTCTCGAATTGTCGAATGAGACCAGTAATTTCAAAACTTTCCTCGTCGAGAGCCATTCGTTCGTCTAAAAGAAAAAACGGGTTAATTGCTTCTCGTTGTTTTTTCATCAGACTATCGGATAATTAAGTTTTTCCTGGAGAGCAGGTAACTTTTGAAGTATGGAGTTTCAATCGGGAGGGTTCGTTAAAGAGACAGCGAAGAGCTGTAATTAACGGAATAAAATAAATCAATGAATCGATTAGCGAAGCTATAAGAACGTAAATATCGTCGAGCTCTGTCGAGAAACTCATCGAAATTCTCACTCGGGCGCTATGGACGAGTGTTGGGCGAGAGGCGCGTGTCGTCGCCTTGGCGACAAGATTTTCGTTTGAGCAGCCTCGTGGATGTATTCGACCTTTTCCTCATTCCTAGCTATTGTCTGAGTTCCAGATTACGCGATGGAGAAAAAGAAAGAGCGAGTCTCTACGTTAATTCCAGGATACGCGCGAGAAACAAGCGGAAGGGGAAAACTTGATGAAATTCCGTCATGAATTTTTAACTTCTCGCATAATTGCTAGAAAACATTAAACTCATCCTCCCTTCGCTCACTTCTTCGAGTTATCTTTCTTCCTCTCTCTCTCTCTCTCGACTCGAACGCGCGGGGCATATTAGATTCGAAATCAGGAACTACCGTGAGCGACGAGTTCCTTTCGGGAGCGTCTCTTCGTTCCGTAGTTGCGGAACGAACGAGCCCAGTTCACCGCATGTGCAACACGCGAATATCATCGTTAGGATGCCGCGTTCCTCTCGGCAAGGACACGGCAAATTGGTACCGCTTACAACGCGGACTTGATTATTTCGGTCGAACACGCGCTCGCGAGTGAGAGACTGAGAGAGAAAGCTAGATAGAGAGCGTCTTAAACGCTACAACGTTAAACAGTTATCATGCAGAAAATTGTGCACGGTCGCGATGTTCAATTTCTCAATCGCGTAATGGACAGACGAAAATATCACCAAGGCTAAAGTTTTTCTAGCGGAATCTTCCACGAAATTTCTCTGGAAGAGAGAATTACCGCTGAAGGTGGAGCGAGGCTCTCGAGGGAGAGCCACGTTTACTGCACTGAAGTCGGATCCGTAAAATTTCGACACAATTTTTTACGACGCGACGCGTCAACGAGAGTGAATAAAAATAGGGAGAGAAATAGGAAAGAACGGAACGAGCGAGCAGCAACGAGGACACGTCGTTTCGGTATTTATCGATTCCTACAAGCACGCGATATATTTTTCCCTCTCCGCCCTAACGAGCGCGTCGAGTGAACTCCTCGCAAAGAAAACTACGAGTGATTTGATACGCGTTAACTCTCGCAGTCGCGATACGCAATACGCGGGGCGAAACGAGCGGGAGCTCGTTCTCCCGATTTTTATCCCCGTCCGCTTTTACGTCGACCGCGAACGACGAATAAAGACACACCGAGTTCCTTTTTTTTTTATCGCCGGGTTGTATCGGTCTCGCGCTCCGGTAAACGTTTGTTTCTATCGTTCCCGCTCGCTGTACATCGAGTAATCGTCGAGTGTCTCTCGTTTTAACGGCACGGGCGAATTTAGCGGAGCGATTAAAATTGCCGTGGTGTATCGGGCCGCTCTCGATGCGGAAGAAAGCGAGAACGGTCGTTCGCGTTGCGCGCAGGAGAGCAATCAACGAGTGACCCGACCGAAAGCTCCGCTCGATACGCGCGCATCATAATTACGTCTACACATGCATTTATGTATGACTCGTTGTGCGCAAGACGCGAACCGTGACTAACGGCTCCGTTGTATAAATTAAACATCGCGGATACGAATTT